>JANHGB010032482.1:28144-43215 GCA_026283785.1 Coracopsis vasa | reverse complement strand
GGGGTGTGTGATAATGGGATGATGTTCTATGCTGAAATCTGCTGTCTGAGTTTAGCTTTATGACACTTCCTAGGAAGCAGGAGGAGTCAGATCAAGAGTGAAACACAGGAATAGCAAGAGAAGGCATTAGGAAAACTCAGAATCAATCCTTATGTTCCCAAGCAAGCAGGACACTAATGCCCATTTAAATTTTCCAAAAGCTAAGGGCATCCAGGCCAAATGTTCATACACCATTAACAAGCAAAATAATAGCAAAACAATTACTTTCATTTTAACTGTGAATTCAGGGTTTGAGGGCTCTAACATTGCAGAAAGGTTTAAGCTGAAGAGACCTCTTTGAGTCACCAAGTCCAATTCTCTGCTGAAAGCAGAGCAGACTTCATGGCTATATCAAGTTACCCAGGGCCTTGCCCACCAAGTTATAGTAACCAACCTGCTTATTTCAACAATGGGTACAATTTATTTCTTGGTATCCCATGGCATGCTCTGCTTTTCACTGTCGTGCATCACAAAAAGGTACTCCCAGATGCTCTTTGTCCTTCTAGCTGAGACCATTGCTTCATTGAGTCTTTCCTAATTAAACCCAGAGCTCCCAGTAAAGGCATACAGCTGGATCCTGGGACTGAGAACAAGCATTCCCGAGTACTTGAACTGAAGCAGCTTAGCTCCCAGTGGTTTTGTGATTAATTGACAACCTAATTGTATTATACTAAGCTGCAGCAGGAGTCTATCCCTTACAGACTTCAGAGAATCTAATTGGGAACCATACTTATAAATGTATTTATGACTTCTATCCTCATTTGCATTTTCCTAGGCAGCAGAGACTCCACACAGGCGAGAACTCCAGTCTGAGGTTTTTTCTGCTGTTTAATATATAAACTCTGACTAAAGCATTTCCCATGGTTAGGGAATTTATTAGATCTCATTTGCCCATGTGAAATTTCTCTTGTCTTTTAGATGCTGAGGCTGAGCATTAACAGACAAGTCTTGTCTTGCAAGTTTTCCAAAAACTTGTAGGAACTTCCTATGTGTAGATCTACATCCTTCTGCCAGGTTTGTCTGAGGTTACAGGACAAGAGACTCCTCTGTCTGTTTGTCTGTCTCGCGCACACACCCCCTACATGGCAAATGCATCCATACATGACTCAGTCTGAAGAGTCCTTCCAAAAGTTCTTTAGTGTGGTCTGCACCCATTTCTATCTGACACAGAACAGGCTGAAAACTCCATGTTCAGCATTTCCTACCAGTGTGTTTTGGTGAGGTGAGTGCTCAGCATGCTGAACATTTTCCGCATTTCAAGCTCTGGACCTAAAAATGACATTTGCTGTCAGCTAGGCTTTAGGTACCGACACACTTAGGTGGTCTCCAGGTGCAAAGAAAAGATTGTGTAGGAACTTGACTTAAAGGAAGCTTTGGGGCTTAGTTTGTCTCAGTTGGACAGATTTCATCAAAGAAAATATGGTAAATAAACAACAACATAGCTTAAAGTTCCAGTTGAAACAAGCTGGGAGGCATTTTTAATGAATAACTTTGAAAGTGTATTCAGGACAGAAATCAGAAACAATCAGTAAGAATAAAATCAGTAAACAGTTCATCAGTTCTTAGAAAACATTTTAACGACCTTCCAGAATAAGAAGCCAGAACATTGTGGGCAGAATGCAAACAGCATCTTTCTCATTCCAGAAATTCAATGCACATTTTTCAGCTCAAAAACTCTCTGTTATATGCATTCAGAAGCTTTTCAAGGCTGCTTTTATGGACTTGCATCTATTCCATTGCTTCTTTCTTTTTTCATATTTTCCTTCTTGTTTATTTTTTTTTTTAATATGTTCGGGGAATTATCTCTAAAACTGAATATTCCTCTACAAATTTCTTATTTACAGCAAAAAAAGGGACTCTTGGCCTCTTCTTGTTTAATCATAATGCATTGAGAGTATCAATATAAGCTGTTTGGAATACCTTTTAGTAATACTTTCTTCCTGTCTAAAGGCATAAAGAGTCAGCATAGTTTAGTGGACTGCAGACTATGACTGCAAAGCAGAAACATCTGACATCTAATTCCAGTCTTCTGCTGAGTGCAATGGGACATTGTCTAAATTCCTTGGCCATTCTGTTCCTCAGCTAACATCCTATGTGAGAAGGGGGCAAGAGCAACACCACGGTGATATTTCAAGGCTTCATTCACACTAAGTGGTAAAGATTATTGAAACTGTAAACTGTGCAACTGCAGCAGTCACAACGCACAAATGGTCTTAATAGTCTTCTCCCAATACTTTTTATTTTCTTCATTTTGGCATTCCCATACAAAGCTGCCTAACAGCATCTGAGGTTTATATTTATGAAGCCTGTAAGCATTCCATGAAGTTCAAGAAATCTGGCAGTGATCTGGAAATCTTAGGAGGTAATAAAAGGTTACCAGCAGCAATGCAGAGCTGCCTTGTATGGTACTGGAGAGTAGAACCAGCACATATTTTGATGGTACAGCACAGCTCTCGTCTTTGGGGTGGGCCTTGATTGTATAGCTCTGCCCGCATCTGAAATGCATGGCAGTGTAAACATTCTTCCAGTAACACAGAGGTTCTCTTAAACATTTGTAAATAGTTCAGCACTTTTGAGAAACGGGGTGAAGCCTGGGCAAGGCTAAAGAAAGGAGCATTATTTTCATGCTTGTTGAACTCACTGTCCCAAGCCTAGTTCTGCTCCTAATGTAAACTGCTGCCACTTGCCTTCAGGCACAGCTGTAGAACGTGCATCTGGCCAGAAGTGGAAGGCACATGCTGTTCCAGAGCAGGAGGAGGCTGTGCTGCACTCAAACCTGACCCAAATTTGATACCTTAAAGTGAGGATTTGTTTCTACTTTGCAGAAAAGGTGCAGTACTGGCTGTATTGTGAGTGGTTTGAAGAAATACTATTGTTTTACAGGAAACTACTTATGTAGAGGGAAAACCAAAATTGCAGGATCAAATTCAGTAAAAGTTTTGACAGCTTTGATTATGTCAGAAAAGCAATTTTGCAGGGTAAGTATGAAGTTCACAGAGGATAGAAAATGTTGAATTTCAAGCATGCTTATGTTAGTTAACTAGTTCATTAATTCATTCATTTCATTAGAATTACAGTAATGCATTCCTGGGGAAAGATAATAATACCACACTTGCAGTGGTAGTTACAAAATTACTGGTGTTCATGCAGGACCAGAACTCCTGAGGGGGATGGCTTTTCTTTCTTGGGGCTGGCTTTTCTTTCTTTCACTGCTGAGCACTCATAGAAAACCATTACCTTTTCTAATTCTGTGGTCTCATTTTGTAATTGAGGACAGCACTAACATTTCTGGAATTTTCTGGAGTCAATTTATAATTTAGAATAACCTGAAGATGGGAGGTGGTAAATATTCTACTCCAGATCATTGCCTGCTTTCTAAACATTCTGGTTTCACCAAACTCACTATGCAAGTTTTCTTGGCCAGCACTACATGTGGGCTTGAGGCTCGCAGCTCCCATGCTCTGAATTTCAGTTCAAGGTGCAGTTTCTTGTATTTCAGAAATACCCTAATGCTGTTACTGCAGGTAGCTTTCACTGCTTAGTTCAACCAATTGAACTTGTACACTTGAACTTGTACTTGGATTAGCTCCAACTGTCTTATTTACTTACCATAAGACAGCATTTTAAATAAAGAAAGAAATTAAAATAAATTAAATTAATAATAGAAGCCAACATAATTTAATCCAATATAATCCAAAATGGTCTAATCAAGATGGCCTGGTTCTAAGTATTGTTTGCTATTGCAGCACTATTACTGCCAATCATTCAGAGAATATCTAAGGGATAGGAGATCTCGTTAGTGCAGGAAAACATTGTATCTGCAAGTTCTTCATCTTTCAAACTGATAAGAACAGGTTCCCACTGACAGAAGTCTGTTGGAAGGGAATAGGGTGTGCAATTTAAGACTCCAATCTAGATTGAGCCTGACAGCATTCGTTGTATGTGGTGGCACACAGGTCTCAGTCCCATTAGCAGAGGTAATAGGAAGTTGGAGCTGGGCGGGAAGGGTCCCCTGGAGACTCCTGTAACAGGTCAGGAATTAGAAGTCTCTGAGGAACGTCAAAGCTCCACCCCATTAGCTACCCCATATCCTTCACTTTACATTCTTAAGAATAGGGCTGTCATCCATACATGGAGCAATCGCATATCTGAGTAATCTAGCAAATTATTTTCACAGGATTCTCCACTTCACATGAAGTGGACAAGAAATATGAAGGTATACTTTTTGTTTGAACACAGCTCTTTCAGACCAAGTCAATGTCATCACCTCTGCTATTCCTAATACTGATCCCTACAAAAACAACTGTCAGCAGGGGAGACACAGAAATGAGACCTTGCCAGTTGCACACATGTACCAGTCTGCAGCCAATTTTACTGCCTGACAATTCCCAAGTTTAGGAGGAAATTCTTTCTTTTGGGCTGCTGTGGAGAAAGAATTTGCTTTACTGAGGACAAAAGGCCAAAAGACCATCATCCAGAATGCCTGCATGCATCTGGCAGTTTGTCTTCTATTAAAATAAAGCTTGCTAGACACTCTTACAGTCAGGACTGTGCATCACATGACTTAGAGCATGATGCTGAGACTGTATGCCTGGAAAAGCAGCATGAGATCATTTGAAGATAAGTGACAATGCAAATTCTGGTGAATAATAGTAGAAAACTGTGTTGAGAAGAAGCCAAAAGTGTTTTCCTTTGGAAAATGTTGCTTTTGGGTCTCCCAAATGAACAGTCTCTTAATCCATTAGACTGCACTAGGTGTTTATTTAGGAGGAGGTTAGAAGATGGCCAAAACAAAGCAAGATAAAAATTGTTGAACAGTGTGGATGATGATGAGACACACGCTTTAGTTCTGCCTCTGGTCTTTTATATTTAGCAGCCTAGACATGGCCTGACATTAAATTGACTTTATAAACCTTCAGCAATATCAGCATAATCAAATACAGATAATAGGCTAGTGAAGATACCTCTGAACTTTTCTGCGAGTGTCTGAGGTCATACTTTATCTCATCTGTTCTGATATGTAGGCATGGAACAAAACGTGTAAAGATCTGTGTTTCACTCTGATTAAAAGGCTCAGATTTATGGGATGCTGGAGCCTGGTGGCTCAGGCATCAGAACGGATGTGAAAATACAAACCATGGAATTGCAGTTATGAGACTGGACTGCAGATCTCCTACTGCAGAAAAAACATCTTTCTCTCCTGTGCACCATCTTGTGCACCTCTGCAAAGCCAGAACTGTATGCAGGGCTCGATAGGAATAGTATCTTGCAAAGAGATCCTCTTTGACTTGTCCTTCATTACATTTTTGCTACTAATGCCACACCAGAGATGGTGAGGGGGTCCTGCAGATAACTGCAGCAAGTCTCCTTTATTCCCACTCTTTCATTCAGAGCAGTGGAGGTGGATTTTTTGTTAGACATCTGCATGCTTTCATTGCTCAGCACTCAATACCAGAGTGGTATGTGAAACTGGCAAGTCTGAGAGTTATCAGAAATACTGACATCCATATTTTACCTTAATAAGGCTGTCAGGATAAGGTCTCTTCTTTAAACTAACAAACAATGGTTCACATCAACAAATAGATCAAGGCAGTAATTTCCTTCCCCTGTGTGTAAGGAAGTGATGTGAGTGTAGAAACTGGTCCATCCCACATGAAATTATTTGCCAGCTTAAGCAGATATTTCACTTCCTGCCATGGGTGGGAAAATAAAGGTTTAGGCCACTAACTCAGACAAGACTTTTCTTAGAATGAAGCTATTTGCAGTGGAGCCTCACAAAAAGTACGAGTCATTTCGGATGAGCAGTACTGTCAAACACATATTGTGGCAACTGGAGTTGGAGAAGCATATGCAAAGTCCTGTTTTATGTAAAACGTAAATACGTCAGAATGTAATAGTCTTCAAAATTTGAAATGTTTTCTTTCCTTTGTTTTGACTAGACTTGTAACAAATTAAACAGTATAATGAAAGTCAGAACAGAGCTGCTTAAGCCAATCCTCTCCTTGGCCTAAAACAACAGCAATGTAGGCGAGAGGTTTTTTACTCTTTCTGGTCATTCTGGAAACTAAACTTGGTGGCTAAGTGTGTCAGAATCTATTTTTCTGGAAATCTGTGACAAATCCAGTAAGTTTGTTTTGGCAGGACGATTCTGTGCTATACTTCCCACATTCAAAGCCAAGGCATAGCAATGCTAAGTTGCTTCTATTTTATCTTCACGATATGTACACAAATAGAGTTGAGCTTCTCTACTCAAACTGCAACACAGTTTATGCAGGCCACTTATCTAGATTGCTGTAAAATAGTACTGTAAAATGTGGTAAACTGTGTGAAAAAACACTTTTGTGCTGCTTAGACAAAAAACTTCAGTGAAAACAGGGTTTGCTTGCCAATTTACAGGGGAGTTAAATGGGCTCAAAAAGGTGGTCTGTGTTCTTGCAGTATCTTGTTTTTCCATGTGTACTTTATACCTTGCCAGGAAACAACCAGACATTAATGTTGCAATTAAATAGCAAAACAAGTAACACTGGAGATTAGGGGCAGCCTACTCTGATGTTCCCACTGGCCCCCTTCTTCCTATGGACTGTACGGGAAATCTGGCTTCCTAAATGTATATGTCCTAAACTGAACTTGTGGTAGATGCCTAAAGTAATCTTAGGAGCTCACTAAGTAAATTTAATAAAGTGTATGTGAAATCTATTCCCACTTCAGTGTCCATGTTGTAAACATTCCTGCCTTTTTAAGAGAATCCTCAATGAAAATTACTTTCAGATGCTCAATATGCAGCAATTTGTAAGATGTGCAAGCTCTTTTTCTACACCTTCACTTCCTTTTGGTAAAAACAGCAGCACAGATGAATGATAAAAAACTCCTTTCAAGTCTGGCCTTCACATCTTGAAGCTGTAACTGCACATTAGAGCAATGATATTGATAGGAATTTCAAGTACTAAACACCATTAAAGATACAGTGTTTGATTCTGCAAACTGATGAGCACTCTGGACGTGCTCCAGCAAAACACTTAGAAATATTTATGGCACTTGTCTTACATTTAAGTATAAGCTTCCTATTAAATGCTTTGCTGTATTGGGAGGAAATAGATAATGTCAATATAAGGTTCATGTCACCTAATTTTAGCCATTTAAAAGTAAGTTGTCAAACTGAAGCTAATCGTCAAAGCTCAGCCTGTTACTAATGAGGGGAGGTAAGTATCTCCAGAGGGCGATTCTAATTTAGACATTTATTTCTGAATGGACGCAGTTCCTCTCCTTCTTGCACTCTTTTTAGCTTAGACTAGACACCTGACTTCCAGAGAATAAAATTCAGTTTAATTATTTATTCATTGTCTATTAATTTCTGCAGAATTTGTATTGATTTCACATTTAATTTGCATATTTTACAGATCACATTTAAAACATTAAACCTCATCACCTCAAAATGTTTATATAATTTAAATGCAAAGTTAGACCTGAATCTCTGTGTTGTCAAATGTGTTCAGAAAGAGAAAACAAATGCTATCAGCCTCTTAAACTCTGATTAAATACTGCAGAAGGGGTGAAATCACTTTGCCACCAAATTGTCAGAGAGGAGCAATGTCTCTTCTTCCTATCTATTACTGAATCTGCAGCTTGCTGTCACACCCACAGTATTTTTTTAAGAAAAAGGTAAATTTATACCCACTTCTCTGATGGAAAGAATTCAGGAAGGGAGAGGTAGCTGCATGTTATGAGTGGAGCTCTTATCTAGACATGGAGTCTCATCTAAAAATGAATTAATAACTTGTTGAAACAGCACAGCACTTTAGTTTTTACATATTAAAGTGGTTTTGCAACCAGTTGATCATAACTGAAGCTAGAGATTCTCAAAAAGGCAGGCACGCAGCATTGTGGAACTCTGTATTTGATGTTTGCCAAAGACCTCCTTGTGTGGTCCTGAGATCCTCTGAATGCTAAAAAAAAATCCAAAAAAATAATGATATCTAATGTCTTTTATCTGGAAGTACACTTGGTACTGGAAGAAAGACACAGAAAGCTTAATCATAAGAAACTAGAATGAGTAAAAACATAGATAGAAGATGGGTGCATGGCTACATTTTTAATTTACATGTAGTATCAATAAAATGAAACTTTAGTCACAAACTTGACACAATATATTTTTAATGATGTGGTGAAGTACTGGATAAGGCACTTCAATTGTATGTTTCCACAAGCACAATTTAGGACATCTTAATTTTTTGTCAGTCAAATCTCAGTGACTGGTTGTGCGCACGGTCCTGGCCCATTGCAAACGTGCATTCAAACATGCAGTTTAACCAATCTGCTTTCTACAAACCCATTTTATTTTGTATTTACATTTGCAACAGGCTAGAAGTGTGCTTGGAACAGTCACTACCAGTTAATTGAAAGCCAGGAACATCTTGCAGCCAGGAAGGCAAAGGTAATTAGAAATGGGAACCTGCAGAGCTGCTGACTCTTTCACCATTGGATTTGGACAGGGAGAAAAGGTAAGATTTTCCCATTTACTACATTTCTCTTTTTTACTTGGCAAATAATTATATTACAGTATAAGTTTGAGCCACAGTTTGATTAAATTGTGTGAATCCAGAAATCACTCTGCTGAACAAATAATTCACATATGGTTAGTTACCAGAAAGAGTAAGTCCTGCCTGAGTAAAAATGCTTCTGGAAAGTGATTGATTTGCTTTGATCAATACTGAAAATTAAAGTGCCACTTATTTTTTTTCTTTCTTGTGTTTTTGCTAAACATAGTGATATTTAAAATAAAGTTTTCATTTGAAGTACATTTGTGGTGTTTTTCCACAAATTTGGACTATATTTCTACAAAATATTGCATGTTTCTTCTTAATATATGATTACAGTGTGGTTTATTTTGCTTCCAAACTATCTACATCAACTCCACTTCTTTCTTTTAATCACACACAAATGTGTTTGTTTCAAATAAATCTATTTGTGCACCTTTGTTTTCAAGAGCTGCATTTCTTGTTTGATAATTTAGGTATCTGATTTGTGCTTACCTGGTAAGTTTTTCATTTAAGACCCTTTGTACATTTTAATTCATTCCTGGATGTCAATTTAAATTGAATTTTCTCTTTAGGAAGAAGTGATAAAATTGAAGTAGACCCATCAGAAGACCATACTGCACTAGTTATAAAAGGTAATACGCTGTCTTGCGGCATGGTTAGCCTGTGTGGACCCAGAAAGGTTACTGGGATTCCTTGTGAATGCAAGAGTTCATGTTGGATGTAGGGCTAGGGCATAATTATCTGTTAGCTTTACCTAGGAAATGGATTTGAAATATTCCTAAGAGGGCTTTTAGGCTTTACCCAGATGAATGTGTTCCATACTTAAGATGAATAATGCTGATAACACACAGATGTTTTTTATGTGTAGAAACCCATTTCTTAGATTTTAGAACTATCAAGGGAATACTGAGGAAAAAGGATTTTCCAGCATGGTGCAGCCTACTCTTGTTAATGAAGCATTTGACCCCTTCTGTAATCTGCAACCCCAACAAGTGACTCACAGACAGTCTGAAGTAGCTAGAACCATGCAGAATTGCAAAAAGATTCTGAGAAAAGGCGTCTCTGGAAACTATTTGGTAGCCACAAAAACCGCATCGCATCTAAGAGAAGGTCCAAAAGCTGATGGGTTACAAATTCAGCTGCTGTCAGTAAGAGTCATTCATAACATTATGGCCTTGGGACAGTTAGACCAACATCCTGTCACCAGCAGCGACCACAGCTCAATGTCTAAGGAAGTGTGGGAACAAGGAAAACAGAAGATATTTCATTGAGATGCATTCTCATTCTTGAGTCATTTTCAGATAAAATCGTTTCCGGGTAGAACTAATTTACCTGAGATCAATACAGGTGGGTTATTTGGTTCAGTTTGGTTTAGTTTTGGTTTTGGTTTTATTTGTAATATTTAATGGATTTTTACCAATGGGCTTGTCCAGTTCCCCCATAACACTGTGTAAAATTTTAGCATTCACAGCATCCTGTGACAAGTACTTCCCAAGCTGAATGATTTTGTGAAGAACAATAATTGTGCTTTTCTTTGTTTCACACCTACCTCCCTTAAGCTAGAGACCAGAATATGGAGGGTTGTGGCAGTTCATTGAGGTTTTCCACTGTGACTCTCATTGGGAAAGTACTGTTTTGCAGCTGATTCAGCTTTTGCGCTGGTGAGAGCTGCTTCATTTACACCTGATGCCTCCTCTCTCCCTTCCGGAGGAGCAGCCAGGATCAGTTCCCAGCTCTTGGGCAGGCTGCCTCTGCACTCCCTTGGGCACTGACCTTATCTGCATAACCAAGTGTTGAAAGTGCTGGCACTTTAATCTCCTTATGCTTAATTTCCACATTCTTAACAATAGTTTACTTCCCCCATCCTTTGCTTATCTTGTATATGTAGACAGAATGGTTTGTCTGGAAGAGCCCCTGCTTTTTTTCTTAGTATTGGTAGTCCCCAACATCCAGAACAAGCACAAATAAACTTTGAGGTTGACTTCAAAATTGTGGCACTTAAGAAATGAAAAAGGAAAAAATCTATCTTATTTCTATTCTGTGTCTGGTTTTGAAGCCTTAAGGTTTTCCTGCACAGTTATGTGAATCAGAATTTATTTTTTTTGTTAAGTAATAGTTGAGACTCTCACATAGCACAGGAAAATGGAAAAAAAGGCTTGAAGAACACCACTAAAAGTCTTGAAAGCCATTGTGCAATCACAAATATTACTAACTTCAATTACTCTATCTTTACACAGTGACTAGCACAACAGGCAATTAATATCATGTGTTATTTTTACCCTTATATTGTTGACAGCTGCTGGTCTCAGGAGTATTGTGCTTCTGAGATAAAGAGAGTAGAAGAGCAAAGCACACCTTTTGCAAGTAGTTTTCTCTACTACTACTTACTTTCTACCAAGGAGAACACTACTTCTCGCGAGAAGAAGTTGGTCTGCTTGCATTCATGACCGTTTTACTTGCAAGAGGTTATCTCGTAGCTCACACTATGAAATTCTAGAACATTTGCTTAGGGAGTATTTCAGGTGAAGCTACACTAAAAGTGTGATCACAGTGTTGTGTCAAAGTATTGTCAGGGTCCGAGTAAAGAATTTGGGACTGTGCCTTATGTACGTCTTCAAGATAAGCACTTCTTTAAATCTTCATTTAGATCAAAATCACTGTAGCTTTTACTACAAATTGGGGTCTATTTAGAGACCTATTGGCTTCAACAGAAGTGGAATAGATCTTTTTTTCAGGTCAAATGATCTATCTCTGAATTCAGATCAACAAACATGGTTTCCATCATTTTATCTTTCCCTTAATAGATAAGAAATAGAGGGCTGAAAGGGATCTCAGGATATCACTAACTCATCTTCCACTGAAATCATTTCCCAAGATGATTGTTTATACTGTTCTTATAGATCCCAATGAAGAATAACCTGCAGTATCCCTTGATCATCTGATATAACTCATTGACCATCCACTGTTAAGCAAATCATACTATTTGCTGGAAAATGCTCTCATTTTGGTAATTTAATCTTAGTAAGATCTGCTTAACAAATAAATTGTTCATGGGAGCCTTAATTGTAATGCCTCTATCCCCACTAAACTGATTAAGCAGTCATGCTTTATTTATATCTAACACAGATTTTTACGCATCTCAAAGTTGTAGCCTTATAATATCCTGGGAAGTGTTGATTTAAAAGAAGCATGGATTACTCTGCAGAGTACCTGTTCAAGCATGTAGCTTAATGAGCTAGGAGGTTTCTTCTTTTCCTTCCAAACATACCCTTCCTCAACCAAAGCTCTTAGTAAAAGAAGCACATTTATGACTTTTGCAGTGTTGCAGCACAGAAAAGCAGTGAGCAGGAAAAGAATCCCTCCCTTTCATCGATGCAATGTTCAGAACCCCATCATCGTCCCCAGGAAGGCCAGTGGCCCTGTGTGCAGCCAGCCCACTCTGCCAAGACATGGAGCCCATTGCAGCTTACCACAGGGGAAGCTAATGAAAAGTTATCTAAATAAACCTGAAAAAAGAAAAAAAGCTCTTTTTTTTTTACTTCACTGTTGCACACATAGTTCAATCCAGTTAGCTTCACTGAGGACCAAGTGTTTTTACTGCATTTGAAACCTTTCGCTAGCTAAATGCAGACAGAAAAAAATATTTAGAAATAGCCAGCTTTTAAAACTATGTAACAAATACAGCTGCAGCCATGAATAATGCTTGTTGGCATTGCCTGAACATATTGCAGATCATTTACAGGTCTCAGCAAAATGCCTACAGAGTGCCACGACCAGGGAGTGAATTAGTGTGCTTCATGCTGGCGAAGCCATTTCCTTTAAACACGATACAAAGCTTAGGAAATGCATGAACTTTCCAAATTGCATTTTCTCCTTATCTGGATAAGCAGCAGTAACCAATTAATTATTTCTGGTTGGTTATTCTTAGATTTTTATGATTCTTCCTTCAGCTCCACTGTCATTGAGCAATCTCCATATGTATTTCAGGTCTGTTACCCATTTGATTGATGTGCATGAGCTTGCTTACCACAGTTGCTACCTGCCATTTGATTTTCCTTTTTTTACTGTAATTTGCTTGATATATATCTATAATCTGGCAGGACGTACTCTGTCAAATAGCCAGGCATCTTGCAAAACTCTCTTATTATTTTTGTCTAGCTTAGCACTTTCTGTGCCTCGCATGCTAAATGGTTATATAGATATCTACTGGAAAGGAGTAATTTTTCCTGACTGATTCTAAAGAGCATGGATTCTACTTTATTTGTAATAAAATGGTTATTTCTGCTCATGTAAAAGAATTCTTCAGACCAACTGGAATAATAATGTCACATGCGGCTACAGTCCAAGTAACCAGCCAACCAGAGTATGATCCTTTATCATAGTTTTGCATTGTTCTGCTAAGTGCATGATGCCAAAAAATAATAATAATAAAGAGAAATCCTTTGTTCCCTTTCACTAACTTAGAAGGTCACAAAACAGACAGTTCCTTCTTGATTACACTAAATAAATAAAAGTCTGATTCACAGAGGGGAAACAATCATCTGCCAACTGCCAAACCCTACAAAGGGTAAATCTGCTTTTACTTTGTGAGCCAGATTGATGAGTCACTGAGTCTATGACTAATACCAGCAAGAATTAAAATGTACCCAATAATATAACCTCCCTTTGTACCACAGAAGAGTTATTCAACAGCAGACCCCGGTCCAACAGGTGTTACTAAGGAGCAGGGATCACCCCAAACTCTGCTCTCCAGAACTACGGGCTCTCCCTATCACAGCTACTGACATACATTTGCTGCATTCACAGGCATAAACACAGCGTGGGAGTTGAATAATTAGGTTCTTCATTTGGGAAATCAGCCACTATGGAAATAAACACTGCCGTCTCCTCCCTCCCCCTTGCTCTGGGTGAGCTGCCTTTAGAACATACCGTAACCAGAGGTTCCTCCCAGAGCCCCAGTGACGTGCACTTGGACAACAGCAGGAGGTTTTCTAACAGGAAAACCTGAAAAGGCTGGTTCAGAGAAAGCCAGGGGTTTCCAGACAAAGATTAGAGTTTGAATTTGGATCTTCTTGAAAGCATACACTTCAGCAGGCTCATGAATTCTGCATGAAATGGTTGCTTATTATTTTGAGAATTACGTAAGAAAAATGTGTTAGAAGAATAGCAACAAGAAAAAAACCCAAACCAAACTTAAACCCAATGATTTATTCATTCATTTCCATTATTTAAATATGTGCATTTGCTAGTCCATTACAGTCACTGACAAAATTTCTGGTGATGGTAACTGGGGGAGGATTCCACCAAATGTACTCATCCCCTAACTGCATATTTTAGTAACTCATCAGAAACTATCTAATGCTCTAAGACTTCTGGTTTTAAGTACAGCTCTTAACACCAAGACGCACCAAAACCCAACAGAAACTGCCTTCAGAGAGATAAGGAAGATCTTTGTCATTCTTTCGTTCAGAAGTGCTATAGTTCCTATCATTAACCTTCCTGCATCCTCAACCATGCATGTTCAGGGTTTCTGGATAATACTCAGAAATTACATGGAAGAAGAGTCATCTGAAGTGAACTAAAATTAAATGAGAAAAATAACAATTGCCTAAGGATGAAAATAGTTGTCAATCCACAGATTGACATCTACATTGTCAGCCTGGCAGGTACCTCACTGCATTTGGGACCCTCTGCAACAAAACCTAGCATGGAACTGAGCCCCAAAATTTGGGTTTTACTTACTAAAAATAAAAACTAGATCATCACCATACATTAGGTTAATTCTCCAGTTGCCTGATTAGAAATAGTTTTGGTGAGGATGTCACAGTCAGAAAAAGAAAGAGAATGGCACTGTGCTCAAAGACTGTGTCATGAACAAGGAAGAATGTGAGTACCTGTAGACCTTTATGGGCTCTATATGGATCTAAAAAGCAGAGCGGCTTTGACCTGTTTCAGACTGAAGCAGTTGCAATTGCTACTTAAAACAGGTTAGAGAAAATACTTCTATTTCTCTCCTGAACTGTAATTGAATGCTGTAGGCATTCAACCAGAGCAAGGTTACTAGTGCAGAACTGAAAAATAGTATCTAATTTTTTACTGAATTTTATTTGGTTTTATTTAAGATGTCATAAATTATTAATTTTTCTGATCAAGCAAACTGTTTACATTGACTCAAATATTTTAACTTAATTTTATTTTTATTACCATTCAGCCTTTGAACAAATTGAAGTTTTTTGCACAGCTCCATACATTTGCTAAGTTTGGCCTGAGTCACCTTTCTAGAGAGTCCAGAAACTCCATATTAAAGCTCTTTTTTTTTTTTATGTTTTGGTCTGTAACGAAGTGGGAAACCACAGGATTAAAAATCAATTCATTTCTCTTTTTCATTAGAATTTCAGCCTTTCACTTCCACTTTTTCACTCTGCTCTCGTGAGACCTCACTTGGAGTATTGTGTACAGTTCTGGTGTCCTCAACATAAAAAGGACATGGAACTG
>JANHGB010032482.1:0-24478 GCA_026283785.1 Coracopsis vasa | reverse complement strand
CTGGAAGTTTGGGTTAGATGTAAGGAAGAAGTTCTTTACTGTGAGGGTGGTGAGGCACTGGAACAGGTTGCCCAAGTAAGTGGTGAATGCTCCATCCCTGGCAGTGTTCAAGGCCAGATTGGACAGAGCCTTGAGCGACATGGTCTAGTGTGAGGTGTCCCTGCCCATGGCAGGAGGTTGGAACTGGATGATCTTAAGGTGCTTTCCAACCCAAGCTATTCTGTAATTCTATGATTTGTGACTTAGGAAGACCTGAGGAGTAGAGGGGAGGGTACCAGGGCAAACAGCCTCTCCTCAGTGCTACTGAGTGCAGAGCCTGCTCCATGGGAGCATGGATGCCCTCCCAGCACCATCAGGCATCCTCTCAGAGCTGCAGTGCTGTAAGACTGCACAAGTCATTCTCTCCTCAGGGAAGACAAAAGCAAAGATAGATACAGTTCTGTCTCTCTCATTTGAGTTAGTGTACTCCTGCCTCAGTGGAAGCACAGCAGACAAACAAGGGATTCAGTCATTCGTACCAGGGTTCCTGAGAAGTGACGCCATTATAGTCCTCCTGGGCTGCTTCTCTGCAAAGCCAACCACTAAGAAAAAAGGAAGGAACTTGGACAAGTTTACTCTTCCCTGTGTAGCATCCTGCAAGTCCGTGTAATGACATTTACTGATGCTGCCCACATATTTCTGTCTCAAAGGAGTTTGGAATGGAGGTGAGACTTTGTAGGTCACCATTATAAAACCAAATCCCTGCTTCAAAGCTTTCCACTGACTGCCTGTGATGCTGGGTGAAATACTCCCCCTCTGTGCCTCATGCTGCCCCACTTTCTCCTCCAGGAAGGCTTGGATGGCTGAGAGCCATAGCATTCCTTTGGGGGTTAGTTCAGTGGGTTATCTTGGGTTAGTTCAGTGTCTGTTCTGAGTGAATCCAGAGTATCCTAGATGAAAGCAGGCTGAGTTCTTACTTAGGAGCCCTCTCTGCCCCTCGCTGACCATCTTTCATGTGCCTCTGTGCTTCCCGGTAGAAACACAAGGTGGCACTGAATCAGCAGGACCTTGGCTCACAATTGCCTCTGCGTTTCTTTCTATTTATACACAATTATGGCAATGTACAAGATCTCCTGGGGTAGGCTGCAATCTCCCAGTTCTCCCATCGTCTTGAGGACAGTGCCAGTGACCATCCAGACTCATTTATTGCAGGAGGTATTGTATAGTCACTTTATATAATGTACTGACACTTTTCTTAGAAACTGTAGTGCAAGGGTAACAAAGCAAATCATCAGTCTCAAGGATTGAATTCTTACATCAGTGTCTCTGTATGGAAGAGATAACAGCATAAGGAAGTTAAAGGAAACAAGAAGCTGTAACAAGGAATCAGGGCTCACCTGAATGGTGATCTACCATCAGGCCCAGGCTTCTTATCACTGATGATATTTCTGCTAGAGAGAAACCTAGATTCCAAGACTCCATCTTGGCTCCCTGCAGAATGGATGCACCTTACAAGTTCTACTCTTTGCTAGCAGCAAGCAAATGAGAAATAGCAGTAGCATGATTACAGGTTGTATGAAAATACAGGCTTGCCCAGTCCCTGTGGATGTCTTAACGCAGCAGTGCCAAAGCTACACAGTGCCCTTTCCTCTTTACTGTCCAACTGAAGTTACATGCCTGGTAGCACAGTTAAAACTGGAATTTGCCTTTCTCTAGGATATGGGCCTGCGAAGCAGAGATAAATATATTGTTTATGATGGAAGAATATGACACTTAGAGGGGAGAACTGAGCAGCAACCCCTAAGGTCCATTCATAGACTTTTATAGTAAACCACGGGCACCATGCTTATTCCCTCAGGAATTCCATTACGTGTTATGAAAGGATTATAACTCTCCTTCCCATGGACAGTAGTGTGATGACAGAGTATTGGATGATAAAAACTTCTAGTAGATGTGGCATGCAAATAGGTGAAATCTGTAATGCCATTGCATTTGGACTGCTTGATTGAAAGGGTTTGTTTGCCTGCCTGCAGGGTGAATGTCATTTGGTGTGACAAAGCTTGTGCCATATGTTACAGAGAACACATCCCCTCATAGGGAAATTTCCTCATTCTTTTTTTGGCATCACTGAAATGATAGGGCCAAAGCACAGCAAGTTTTTGTCTGGAAGATGTTATGAAAGTATAAAAAAAATCTTTACCTTTCACTTATTATACTGCTGCCCAGCCAAAAATGATGTTCTGCTTTCCCTTATGCAAAGCACAACAGCAGGGACAAAAAATACTGTGGTGTTTGTGAATCAGCTCTTCGAGCCCTCTGTTTGCATGGCCTTGGGTGAGTCTCTCTGGGTCCAGGGAATTGTTTGCATCCTGCCCGTTCCCCACTGCCTGTACTTCCCCACCATGCTCCTTGGCTCTGTGGAGATCCTTTCCCAATCCTCTGTCCGCAGACCAGTGTATTTAACCTTGAAGTTCTGCTATCAGCTGCATCGCCCTGCTGTAGCTGCAAGACCTAAATTGTTTTCCATTGTCCGTGAGCTGAATGGGGCCAGGCCTGCAGAGAGCACTGGCTTGGAAGCACTTAAATTAGGTAGACTGAGATGGAAATGCCGCAGGTAAGGAGGAAAAGGAAAGAAGCCCCATCCTTCTCACGAGGCCCTCTGCTCCTTAAACGTGTGTGGGCTACATGGGAGCCCCAGCCCATCTCTCAGGAGAGCTGTGCGCAACACATGACTCCTAATTAAATACATATTTCTGTGTAATGTGGGGAGAGAGGAGGCTGGTACCAGTGCAGACCAGAAGCTCCTCCTCTCTGACCTATAATGCCCAAGTTCCCTCCTCACTGCCATGCCTTTACTCTCCAGCATCCCTTGCTCTTAAACTCTCGGGTCCCAAGTGTGAAACTACACATGTAGCATGGGCACAGTCCCCCTGTACCCCCAGATACCGTGAGGTTTCCATAGTCTGAGCCTGTGTGTGATCAGTCTTTTCCAAACCCTAACAGGACCAAGCTTGCTGCTTGATTGTTGCTGAGCTGAGGAGTGCGAAGAAGAGGACAGGCTGAATGACAAGTGCATTGACCGCCAGGCCCAGCTACTTTATACGTAGAGGGGAGGCAGCAATACAGCACAGAATGTGTGTGCTGCATCAAGTGGTCCTAACAGTGAAATCAGTCAGCTTTGTCTCCCTGGGAGCAGCCCAGGGACTTGCTTGTGTGTATTCATGAGCTGGTGCAATATACCTTGCACAATCACAGCTGTACTTGTAACACGTGTCTGCAGTGTAAAAGTAAGGTGCAACTGCACCTATGCAAACATATGCAATGCTTCTATGACAGCAGTGCAGGGTACAAAGTAGGGCAGCTGCCCAACTTTATATTTAGGACTTGTACAATGGATGTGTGCAGTGCATGCCATCACATCTTCACCTGGCATACTGCTAACCATGGCACTATGTTGTGCTTTGCACAAAACCAGTGTACCTTGATGTTGGAAAAAGCACAGAGAGGAAGGGATTGCAGCGGTTCTGGCCTGTCTCCAGTCACAGGAGTATGTACCTGTTCTTCAAGTGGAACTTATGTGCCTTTACTCACACTTGCACTGCAATCTTGTGTGGTAATTAAATGACTGGGGTCCCCTGGGACTGCAGCTTGACTGCAGAGAGCAATTCTGTCTTTTATTATCATTTTTTTGCATTTGGATTTCAAGTTTCCACTCATTTTGCAAGTGATTTTTAAGCACAAGTGTGGTTTTGGTGTCAGTTATCACCGAGTTCAATGTAGTCTGTAAGAAACCAGGATGAATTATATGAGAAGAGTTTACCTGGCTGCACAAATGTTCTTGAGCATCAGGAGCTGCCCTCCATCCTCCCACAGTTTATTCAGCATGGAAGCTGCAGATGAGAAGTAATTATTTAATGAATATTGGGAAATATGAATTCCTCACAGCATGGGAGGCCCACAGAAGCCTGATGGCAGAACTGTGCTCAGGGCAGCTCCCTGCAGGATTTGCCGAGCAGTGTTGTCACTAGGGTTACAGGATCTGTAATGATGTGGAGCTCACAGCGCTGGTCTCTCCAACAGAGGGCACGTGGCTTAAAATGTCAGGAGCAGAGTTGGGAAGATGATGGATTTGTTGGTTTTGTGACTCAACCAAAAAAAAACACCACTAAGATTGAAAATCTGGATTTGTGGGAGACAAACATCGTCATTTCTTTAGTTTTCAGCTTATTTGTCCATTTCTCCTGCATTGTTGGGGGTTTTTTTAACCCTTTCTTTTTTACTTCAAAACAATTTCTTTAGTAGAAAAAAAAATGAAAGCAGTAAGGAAAAGCTTGCACAAAAATATATAAAAATTATTTTGACATTTTGAAAGCTCTCCCTTGATTTTCTGCAGATGATGCTTAGCAAACTCAGTGCGGTGCCATAAATAGCTTTATTCTCTTAATCTTCGGCTAAAATACTAGTTTGTGTAAATTTACTGTCTGACAGGAAAAATAGTGAAATACTTCTTCTGGGAAGGCAGAAAGTAGGGCTCTTCATCAGGGACTGTAGCGATAGGACAAGGGGCAATGGGTTTAAACTTAAACAGGGGAAGTTTAGATGGATATAAGGAGGAAGTTCTTTACTGTAAGGGTGGTGAGGCACTGGAATGGGTTGCCCAGGGAAGTTGTGAATGTTCCATCCCTGACGGTGTTCAAGGCCAGGTTGGACAGAACCTTGGATGACATGGTTTAGTGTAAGGTGTCCCTGCCCATGGCAGTGTGGTTGGAACTAGATGATCTTAAGGTCCTTTCCAACTGTAACTATTCTATGATTCTATGATTCTAACATAATTTTCAAGCATGTATGCCCATCTACAGATCATAGTGGCAGGGAAAGAAGAGCTGCTTTACTCTTCCAACAATATTTTTTTTACTGTTGGATTACATTGATTATATGGAGAGCTTATTTCTGCTTTTCACTCTGAGAAGCACCTGTCCGAATAGAAACAAGCTCTCAACAAGTGCAAACAACTACTGAGAGAAGAAACTTGATAATAGGCTTCCACAGGGCAAGCATTGGCATCCACTGCCAGAGCCATGTATGCTCAAAAAACATGTCTATATAGAAGAAATAGCCAGGGTCAGAGAGGCAGACAAGCGACCAGACTGTGGCATGGAAGAAAAAGACAGAAAAAGCTTCTTTTTGAACAGCTGCTCACTGTAAAGAGAGAAAAGGGGCCCCTCCTGCTCCTTACTGACTTCAGAATAACAGGATTTTTCATGCAACCAAACTGAATTGACATTGGGAAGTACCTGACTTTCCAAAGGCAATAAGCCAGCCAGATCACTAAATACTTGTGTCAACTTTGGGGAATATAATTTATTGCCTCAAATGCTGCATGTGCAAAATATTGTATAAACACATGAGAAGATCATCTGCATGTAATTTATTCTCTGCAAGGTAAAGGAACATTTGACTGCATAGCATGTTCAGTTTCAGCAGCATTGTGCCAGTCTTGAAGACTAATGTATAGTTTATAAATTCTGATTTGAGTACTCAGCCTCTGCCCACTATAAGCCACGCTCCTCCTAATATAGAAATCAGGGAAATAATAATTCCCTGATGAACGGGAATCATGTTTCAATAATTTTGTTTCATATATGTAAGCCACTGGTATGTATGTAAATGCTCCCAAATAACAGAGGATGTGAGCCTGGCAAAATTGTGAATTTACCAGCTCTTCAGCATAAGGGATAAGAGACTTCTGTGTTTTAGCTGAAAAAGCCATGAGTTTATTTACTGATGCTAACCAAGATAAAATTCGTACAGGCCTGCCTGAAATAAATGTTCTCTTTGCAGAGGAGAAAGACAAATCACTGGAGATGGATTATATATGAAATGCCAAAGCCTTCACCGTGTTATGAAGAGTTTTGTGAAAAATGAGCCTTGTCACAAGTACTTCGCAGAAATCCTGTCCAGCTGAAAAATGACATTGACAGTCTTTTGCAGCTCTTCGAAGAGCCTTGTACTTTGTGTGCTTTATTTCAATAACCTCTAAATGGGAATAAAACCATGGATAGACAGTCTGAGAGATGTCCCCATCTCTGCATATTGTGTGGGGAAGAGCAGGATGAGGTGCAGATCAGAAGGAGGTAACACAGGCAGTGGAATTAAATATACTGCCAGAAAAAAAGCTGTGGTGTGGTAAACCCAGCAACAACTTTTCTTCTTTCGCTTCACCCTCAAGTTATTATTTGATTTTTGCTGGAGGGAGACTTTTCCACAATCTCACCGTGTACTTGTCCAAGTCAGTTCTGATTCAGAACAAGAGACTCAAACCTTGACAAATAAGCATACAAAAGGAAAATGCCAAACAGCTGAGACTACAATGAAAACTTTTATTCGAGGACGAGAAATAAAACAGGCCAGCTGAGCTCAACTACTTTGCCATTTGTTGTAAAACTCAAACCCAAGTGTTTTTCCTACTAGTCCAGCTGGCATCCTTCACTAACCATTCCTACACCTTGACGCAGCTGGCAAGCGTGAGTCAGCAACCCAAAGAGCAGGAATGTGAGCCACAGGGAGGAGCTGGGCACTTACTGGGGTGCACTTGTAGTGGGACTGGACTGAAACCAGGCAGAAAAAAAAGCTGTTCACCTAACATTGTCTTCTCATTTCAGCTGATGAATTTTTCCCATCTCTGTGGGAAAAACTCAACCTGTCAGCCAGCAGAACACCTTAACCACTAGATCACTGGAGAAGTGCTATTAATGTAATAACTGAAAAAAACCCCAAAAATATTAGAAAAAGCACCAAATTCCTTCACAATAAGAATAACAGTGGGCATGATGTGGTTGAGGACCACAGGAAGTACTGGAAAAGGAAGAATGGCTCTGTTCTAAACAACATATGGGTTACAAGCCAGCAGCCTTGGGATTTGAGAGGACCTGAGCTTCTGGTGGCAGGACTGCACTATAAGCTGTCCTCTTCTGCTCTCTGGCCAGTGGTGGGACAATTATCCCAGCTGTTAGAAAGTGAGCTCAGTGCTGGTGACCTACATTCCCTGCACTTATCTCTGACCACAGTTATCTGGCAAATTGTATATTAGTCAGACCAGATCCTCAGTGAGAACCAGCTGCTGCTGCTTCACTGGTGCCCCTTGCACTACCTCAGGATATAGCACTCATTTGCAAGGTACCAGTACATCCAGGACTTTCAATTATCACCTCAGAAGGAGTTTCAATAGAGTAACATAAATTCCATGAGATGATGGAAATTAATCTCAGGAGCCAGGTGTTAATAGGTGTTTTTAGAGACATGCATTGTTTCTCTCTAAGTGGTATAGCATGCTATGTCTTCTACTAGATTGCAATGTATGTATTAAAATTATAGTGTAGTTCAGGGCAAAGAACAATTAAAAAGAACAAATATTAACTGCAGCAACTGAATTAATAAGTCCTGAATCTCAGGTATTAGGAAAATTTTTAAGGGCAGAAACATCCTAGCAGTTAGTTACAGATATCCTGTGCACTTCGGAAACTACTCAGTTTGATTTATTTCTGGTTTTCCTTTCTCCACTGGTCTAACTTTACTTGATTAATTCATTTTCATCTTCCCAACCTTTCTCAGCCCTACACAGCAATTCATTCTGTCAGCACTAATGTTGTTAAAAGCACATAATGCTATATCTTTTCTGTGAAAATAATCACAAGAAGAGGCTATCACATTACTTTTCAATTTTTTGAGTTGCTTTCAGTTGGAAAAGAAACAGAATTAGCTTTTTCATATTATTTCCTTGGACTTTTAAAATACATTAAATTGAAGTTGTTGAGTTTCCCTATGCTCTCTCCTCATTTTCCATTCCACCAACCCTCCCCTTCAGATGATAGTGAATGATTTCAGGGTCTCATTTTTGCATTTTGCACATCCTTGCTCCCTTCCCTGACTTATCCCAACCACGTTGCAGTTGCACTGTAAGCCCTGCATCAGTTTCCCAGATGGGTTTTCCTGAAGCTCACAGCAGAGTATTTAGAAGCAGTGCTCCTGTCCCATAGGTTCCACACTCCGCGAACATCTTTCATTTTATGATGCATCTGTCCTTGGTAGTCTTGACTCCCAGCACATTCTAAGCAGGAAAGCTCTGGCCTGTTAGAAAGACATCTCACACATCTCCTATTTGCCTCAGTGTCATCATCACCTTCCTCAGTCCATCTTGGTTAGGGGTACCTGCTGACTGAGACTTGGCTTAAATAGAAGGCAGCTTCTTAGTTCTCCCACATCAAGATTCCTTCCATAGTAAGTCTTTCCACTTCCCAAGCCCAGTCCCTGAGGTGAGGCCCCTTTCTTCCTCAGGGCATGGCTTAGAGGGCTCTGGGCATCACCTAGGGTTTCCACTAGACCCTCCAGCTCACCATGACTGGGACAAAAGACCTGAATACCACCACACCCAGCCTTTCCTGAAGAGAGTGTGGTACCTTCCCAGACAAGTATTACCACCTGAGCAAAGCACCTGGGTCCTACTTCCAAATGGTGCTGCTGGTATACCTTCTGACAAACCCCACTAGGAGCTGGATGGAGATGTAGAGGCCAAAGGGACTGCCCCTGGCCTCAGCAGGGCTGTAAATCCTGGTCACACCAGGGAGACACTATGTTTCTACTTGCCTCCCAAAGGCAACTGGCTTTTTGCATGATAAATATTTTCTAAACCTGTGAAAGGGCAAACCCTGCAACATTTTCATGTTCCCATTTTTCATTAAATGACCCCCCTTTTTCACACCCCAAATGGAGAGAAGCAAGAAGGATATTAACAAACAATATTTTTAACCAAAATGCAATTTTTCCTTATGTCAAAATGAAAAATAATCTGTGTAACTTCAGGGGTTTTAAGGCCTTTCTATCGGAAAATGTCTTTTTCTTGCATTAGCTAATTCAAGACATCCTTTAAACAGTCCTCCAGAGACTCCAGTTCTCTTTCATTAGAATTCATCTGTCTTTCATGGCTCTGCTCTCATGAAAGATGAATAGTTACAAAGGTCAAGGGCCATTGTTATCATTTAATCTGACCTGCATAGCATAGACCATCAAATTTTGCCCAGTAATTCTCGCACCGAATCCCATTAATTGCAGATGAAATATCATATATCTTTTAGCAAGAAATGTTTGCTTGAATTAAGGGCAACAAATGAAGAGAACCTTGCCCCAGAAATTTGTTTCATGGTTTATTTATCCTGACCTGTGAGTTTTCACCAGGACTGATTAGGATTTTTCCAATGAATTATTTTGTGTTGAAGAAATGTGGGTATCACCAAAGAAGGGTTGTCCTTGAGCTTTATCTCATTGCTTTACCTTCAGAAAATTAAAAAAAAGTAACAGAAAGTAGCATATCACTCAACGCATTAAACTGTTTATTCTGGTTTGCTTTGTGGATATTACTGTTTCCCTGAATATCGGGACAATAGGAGAACTAGCCTTCTAACGTTAAATGTGTAAAGCAAAGGCAGTAGCAATACCTCTTACAATGTCTCACTGAGCTGGGAACCCCCATCCTCATCAGGTGCATGGGCCCAAATACCAGCAAACCCCTACAATTTCTCTCAAGCCTGTGGTCCTATTTAGAAGTGCTGTAAAGCCCATTTGTGCCTCTGAGTTTGAAAAAAATGGCTTTGTCCCCAGGAAACACAACCATTTCTTTCAAATAAACCACCCAAAATAAATTAATCTGGCAGAAGGTTATAATCTAGTAGGGACAATCTGTTAACTTTCTGGATAAGTGCTTGATATGAGTCGGTCGACAGATAGATGGCAAGCCAGAGAGGCTCTGATGATGTACAGCCTGAGCTACACAGATTAGGTTGACCTAGTAGAACAGTGCAATGCACAGACATTGAAGTGATGATAGTAGAGTTGTGGTTGGGATTGCTTTACCTCCTTTCCCAACAAATTATCTTTCTCATGGTTTGAAATTTTGGTACTGTAGCATAAATACATCATAGTAGCTCTGACATGGAACGAATTTTTCCCTTTCTATAGTATAAATCTTAGTCTTTCAGACAGAATAGGCTGAAAGGCTTCAAAGGAACTTTTTTCCAACATTTAATTTAGTTTCTATAAACTGACATTTCAAAAAATGATGGGTTTTGCATCAAATATTAAAAAAAATAAAAGGAAAAAGTTCAGATGAGACTGATTTCCTCTTTCAAAGTAGAATATTTGGTTTGCATATTTTGAAGAATTTTTATTTTGTAAATAATTTTTTTATACCTAGTCAAAAATACTCTTCCTAAAACAATATGCCAAGAAGCTTTGATCCAAAACATTCTTTTACTGATAATTTTAAGAATTTTTAGCTTATGCAGCAGTGTCAAATTTCCCAACGATGCAATCATATGAGAATCATAACCTCTGACCTCTTTATGACTACTTTTATGCATTGATAACAGAAATTTGGATGACATAAATCTCACAAACGCTGTCACGTCTGTTTTATGGTAGAGGACAATGGAAGTCTCTTCTTCAGATTCTTGCTTAGAAACTTTTCGGGCAGGATCTCCAGCACACTCTTTGCCTCTCTCTATTTTAAAAGGATCTAAGGGCAAGCATACTCCTAATCTTTCCATCTCTGCTCAGAGACTAGCAGAGGGAGGATGAGTTCAGGTCCAACTGCCCATGATAACACAGGATCCTACAGCAAAATGAGAAACAGAACCTATGAGTTCAGGAGCATAGGCCAAATATTAGAAAATTCATGTATAAAAACTGTATACCAGCGTGTATAAAAATACCAGAAACAATTCTAAGCAATGCTTTTTTTGCTACTTTATGCAATATTTATTTTTTCTTCTTTCTGTGGCAATAAAACATCAAGAAACTGAAGATTTTGCGAAGAGCTGTGAAAACACGGTAGGTGAAAGTATCAGGCCAAAAGCATTCACAGCTTAAACACACAGGGAGCAAGCAGATGCCAAATTATTGCAGTGAGATCATAAAAGTGTTCAGCATTAAGCCAATAAATACATTCTGGTTACAGCCACAAACCCACCAAACTTGTCTGACCTTTCAGTTACATTGGTTGATCTCAAATGACTTTGAATGGGGATATTCCTGTGCGACATAGGTATGAGTAAGAAGAAAACTATGTTCATTGTTTTTTAGGCTGGAATATAGGAGGTGATTTTTGCAGATGTCAAGTAGCGGTAATCAAAACTGAATACCGAAATAAATTCTCTGACACTGAAAATTATTAGGATAGACCTCTCATTCAGAAGAGGATTTTCCTTTCTGCATCTGATACTCCTAATTGCTATTGAACTGGGCATGTAATTCTCACAGCCTATTGTTAAATTTGAATAGTAGTTACAAATTCAAGCATTTCATTCAAGAACTTCCTGTTTTCTGCCAGTTCAAGTTTTTTCCTTTTGTAAAATGTGCTCTGTGATTTTTTTATAGTGCTCATTGTCTCAGCTTCTTAACATCCTATTTGAAAACAGTAAATGGTTAGAGTTCATGCCCCATTTTAAAACTTGCAGCTCATACATGTGTGCTGTGGAACACTGACTCTGTGACATTTTCTTGACAGAGCAAAAGCCTACTTAGTTGCAAATGTGTTCATTGTGAAGTCAGTGTTTGGCTGATCCAAAGAAATACCCTTTCTGGTTCTCGAAGTATGAGCTGGAAGGCTACTTCACTCCAAAAGCATCGTTTTGAAGTACAGTGCCTCAGCACAGGGCCCTGGAGCTGGTTCAGTGATGGTCCTCACGTGATGAGATTCCAGCACCTTCTCCGAACATTGCATCTTACGGACCCATGGTGTTTTGCACAAATACTGACCCTGTAGCCCTGGCACAGACCTGCTGAGCACAGCTAGAAGAGGTCACAGCAGCAAAGCCTGCTACTACCACCACCTCTCATTTATTCACTTTTTGACTGAACAAACAGGGACTTCTCTCATTATCTTCTACACACCTAGCACCCTGGCTTTTTGACCTAATCCAAGCGCTTGAGGCTGGGAAGTGAAAATATTATTGAAGCATATCCATGCAAATCACTGCTCTGATCAGTAACGCTACAATTACAATCAGTTTTCACAAAGCAAAACTAACCATTTGACTTACTCACAATTATTCAGATGATAAATGTTCTTTGTTGCATTTCAAACATCCAGATTTGTATAACACTTGTCTTTTGTCAGTTACCATTTTTCTAAGTGCAATGGCAATAAGCTATAACGAAATCACCAGTTTCTCAGCCTTTCTCCTACAATATTTGAACTTAACCAATCCGTAAGGTTTGTACTTCTACTGCTGCATTTTATGGTAAAAATCAGCAGGTCTGGCTTCAAGCTCGCTGATGCTTCTTTGTACTGTGACATGAACTGTTTCTGTTTAAGGTTACATGACATTCTCCTTGCAATTGTTTATACAATGAAATACTATATGAAAATTATTTCATTTAGTTGATTTTTAACACCTTTTCAGATCTTCAGGACTACTTGACACTGGGTTGTTAAACACCTGCACACAGAATAATGAGGGTCCATGAAACATTTAATCTGAGAACCTTGACTGAATTAGAAATAGTATGAAAAACCTGTCTACTTAAACAAAACAAAGTTTGTAAAATTATAATTCACCAGGATAATGACTGAAGCTTTTTCAAATACTGAATAGACATCCATAAGCAGAAAGGCCTCGCTTGTCCTTAAGCCTTTCTGGATACCCCCTTTCATTTTTTCAGAAACCTGTTGCATTTATTTGTGAGGGCTTTGTGTTTTGGTAACACCACTGAGCAGCCTGACTTGGCAGCTTGCTGGCTGCCTTACATGCTTCTTCAACAGGGCTGAATACCTTCAAATGGCATGGCCAAACCCAAACTGGCATCCCTCAAACTTCTTCTCTGTCCTAAAAAGGAGGAAGCTGCAGGGAGCTTGTGCAGGAGCTGCTGGAGCTGGACCTGCCCTTGGGAGAGGCCCTGGAGACCCCTTCCACTGCCATGCCATGCTTCAGCTCTTGGTACCTCTGACAACCAGGCAGTTTGGTCTTCAAGAAATGATCTCTGTATCTTGAAGAATGTATTTAATCTGTTTCCTAAAATTCGTAGATTTTTCAGTTTATGATGACTCAGGTTCTGAATTGTTTGTCCACTGGCTTAAATAGCATCCATTCATGTCTTCTCTGTCATATTGGTTTAGGGCTTAGATTTTCTAGAGCTGAAAGTGCCAGGAAGATGTGAATCCCATGAGTAATTCATACACGTGACACAGAAGGCTTCTCATAACAGATCAATTCAATCCAGCACAAAATTACTTATTTTCTATTTTCTACCCTGAGAAAAACAGTAGCCTTGAAAAATTACTGTGTGCTTTTGCCACATCTGGGTGTAAGCATCTTACTGAGACATTCCCAAGTATTAAGAGGCTAAACATAATGAGCCAATAGAAGGATAGACAAGTTAGAATAAAAATGTAGCTTTTTAAAAAAAATATTTTAAAATCATGATACATAATTACTTAAAGAAATCACCACATATAGTGGTGAATTGTCAATCTGTTTACATCTGTAATCAGGATTGGATGCCTTTTGAGAATATATGCTTCAATCAAAGCAAGCTGTTGAACCAGTTATAAATGAATGGGATGAAACAATTTGGTCTGTGTTATAGAGGACAGGTAAGGTAATCCCAGGTTTCCTTCTGTCCCTAAAAATTCATTACTTTCTTTTTTTTGATCTACTCAGTCTGTTTTTGTTCTTTGATTTTTTTTAAACAAAAAGGAGCTCATCCAAAACTCTGGGTACCAGCCATTGCTTATAAACAATATTGCAGAAGAAAGAAATAAAATGCCCTACTTAAACATAATCAAGTAAAACTATAAACTAATGTCTCATCTCTTTTGGCTTTATGAATACAGTTGTTTATTTGCTTCATACTGCTGACTCTTGGGATTGGTAATAGGGCAAATATATGTGATATAAATGTATTTGTTTGTCTTCTTCCCTAATTTTCACACACTTTTTCCTTTATCAACTGACTTTTGCTTGTTGTACTAAGTGGCAGTTATCTCTTTCCACCTAATTTCTGCATGTTGCAACTTCACGTGTAAGGATCCTATTCCCTTGTTGCAGGAATGGCAGAACAGAAGTAGTATTTTGTTCTCCATCATAGCTTGCCACTGGGAAAGTCAATCCAAATTGACTCCTAACAAACTGGAAATGGGTGAATGCTCATGACATCAGTGCTTCCATGCTGGTGGTGTTTTGGTGGTTGGGATTTTTTTTTATGTGTGCTGACATATGGGGAGTCCTAGCTTCCAGAACTACACAGTTTGTCCAGAAAACACTGAATTCCTTTTAAAGAGAGTTCCCAACCATCACAGAGGTCTGACAACTTGACCCAAAGCCCGAAAATGCCAGAAAAAAAACCCAACATTGTTTTGATTTTAAGCCAGTGTGATGCTTTTTGCCGCATAACTCACATTTTTCTAATCCCAAGCATAGACAATACTATATATTGTGCTTTCTCATGGGGTCCTGGTTTAGGACAATTGCTGTTTTTGCGTTGGTCTGTTCTCCTCGGTGTCGTTTTTACTGCAGAATGTATGAGTGCTCTTTGAGTGGAAAAATGTAATGGTTCTGCTCTCTGCAGGCAAAAGGTAGATTGAAGCGGTGACGAGCAAAGGGTAAATTCTTGCCCTTATATGTCCAGGCCATTTATGAAGAAGCAAATAGACAAGCTGAGGCACGTGGCAGGAACCAAGCCCATCCTGGCTTGGGGGAGTGTGTGCTGGAGCCTGCAGCTGGCTCCTCTGCAAAAAGCATGGTGCCCTCTGAAGAGGGGGCTGCATTGTGAGGGCTGAAAAAGCCCTGTGCCACCCCTTCCAGGACAACCCCTGCAGGAGGAGGCAGGCAGCTCCTCACTGGACAGGGCAGCCAATGAAATAGTCTAACTCCAGCTTCCTAGAGCTGATGGCCAGGCAGAGGCAGGGGCATGTTTGCCCAGCTGATGATTGCCTTTGCAGACACAACGGGATTTCATAAACAAGGCGCATATCCGTTAGGCTGCGGACGGCAGTGAGACATTTCCTATTCCACCCTTCACTGAGCAGTGGCATTCTTTATTTTTTTTAATCTGTTACTAAGTGGATAGTGATATAGTAAATAAATCTAAGCTTCTGACTCAAGCTGTGTTAGCCCTGCTCAATAGACAACAGGAGCCCCAAGCACATAGACGCCTGTCACTCCTCCAACAGTCCTCTTAGTCACAATGACTAATGGTATCTTTGACCATAGGATTACTTTTTTTTAAGGCATCGGAGCTGTTTATCCCAGGCTAAAACCACCCTGGATCTGACGAGTGCTACAGTCCATCTACACACTGCTAATCCCCTGCAGGGAAGCACTTCCACGAGTGTTTAAAATGATTCTTCTCACTAACATCTAACACCAGTGACTGAGGTGGTTTTAGGGAACTTTACAATACTCTCCCTCTGGGATACAGCAGGGACAGCCTGTGCAGGATGAATCAATGCCATACGTCAAGCACTATTTGTATATGTTTCAGTGTATCCAGGCAAAGTTTTTTAACTTTCCATCCTAGAGCCCGAGCAGTACTTTCCTGAATGTCAGCCAGGAAAATTTTGTAGATTTGGCAGCAGGACTGTGGGAAGCCTGGTTGAAGACCAGCCCAGAGTGCTGGAGCAGAGGCTTTATATAAAGCGAGAGAATCCAAACACCTTCCTTTGTTTCGCGCTACAAACGAATACAAATGGAGCCCTGAGATTGCAATCAGGCCCTATTGTATAAGCACAGGCCTTTCCATTACTCCATTACAGCTTTTTGGCATGTAGAACTTCATTATTTTTCAGCTGGAAAACTAATTAAAGTGAATTCTTTTTTATTTATCAGAGTGTTAATGCTTCAGTTCTTGAGTCCTCCACTGGCTTCCAGCCATTTAATTCTGGTCCCTAGGGCAAAGCCTGACAAATTAAGATAAAGCCATTACTTAATGTTCCCCTCCTGAGAGAAAACAAGAAGTATTTCCTGTTCTTACTAATTTCATGAAGTCAATTTCCATGGTAAAATTTCAGCATGATCAGAGCCTCTGCACCCAACGTCTCACTCCTGTATACCCCATACCCCACCCAGATGCAGGCAGGGATTGCTGCTGGACTCCAGCTGGGCTTTCCACAGTGCCCAGAAAGTGACAGGGTAAAAGGAGATTTTGCTCAGGTGTGTGGCTTTTGAAAGTTTGACATACAGGAAAGGGGAGTCACCCTCTTCAGTACCTCTAAGGTATTTGCTTGGAGGGTACAGTGCTTTACCTCCTAGAAGCAGCCATTCCCGAGATCCCGGTCATGCCAAGAAGGTTAGTCAGAGCTGTGGTATGGGCACTGCCCAGGTCAAGTGTATTCAAAACAGCCAAAATCTGCTTTCCGTTTCCCCTTTCCCCCACCCCCCAACATGTAGATCACAAAAGTTCACACATTTGTCAAGAAGTGTGTTGATTTAACCCATATCATTTCTCCATCCTCCCCAGCTGCAGAGCCTGGTGCAATAGGTAACAAACAGCCCTTCCCATGGCAACAAGATTTAATGCCCTGGCATTAAGCGGAATGGGAGGACTCCAGCAAGCCAACCAGCCCGCTGAGCCACAGCTCGGGAAAGCAGCCAGAATGATGCAAAAAGTTTAGAGGGGAAGCAGCCAAACAGAGAGGAAAACACAGTGACATGTCTGCAGTTGTGAGGGGACAGACAGCAGCACGGCTGTGTTCCCCTCCTCATTTGATGTCCCTGTGGTTCTTGGGCACCAGAGCTCTGCCTAGCACTGCTTTGCTCATCAATGCTCTCTTTATAACATTCTTGCATTTAAACAAAGCTGACACCATTAAAAACCAGCTCAATAGCAGAAGTTCACCAAAATATTTTCCTAAAGCCAGCTTGTTTAGGGAAAGGCTTGGCTAAACAAGGAGACAGCAAGCTGAGTGCTGTTTAACTCTGTTATCTAAGACTTGTTGCCATGTTTGGGGCTGAAAACAGATACTGCAAAATGCCTGTGTACTCCCTGGCAGCAGCACACAGCTGGCACACCAAGCCAGGCTACACCAGTGCCCCAGGGGGAAGAATTTGCTCTGTGACCCTCTTCAGGCTTGGGACACCCTGCTTCACAGGCCACGCTGATGCAAACCCTCTCTAGGAACCAGGAGCAGCTTGCACAAGCCCCACCACACCTCTGCTGTGCCAACATGTGCCAGGGCCAGCACCTTTGTCCCCTGCAGCACTGGGCTGTGCTGTTCAGCCTCCTCCTCCTCCGCCCTGCCTCTGAGTCAGAGCAAGCTCCGCTTCCTGGCAGGGGCTAAGCCCCATTCCACCACTGCTGTCTAGAGAGGGCAGGAAAACACAGCCCTGGGGTGTCCCCAGCCAGGGCCACTCCACGGCTTGTCCGTGCCACCAACGAGACCATCAGGTTCACCAACACTGTGAGCAGGAGGGGAATCCAAAGAGAAGGTGGCCAGCCATTCCCCAGCAGCTTGGACTCAGGCAAGGAGAGTGCTGGAAGCCCTCTGCTCTTCCGTTACTGGGGCAGGCACAGACAAAAACATCCCTGAGGGCAGATGTTTGTGAAGGAAACAAAGCACACAGCTCCACTACTGATAGCTACACCAGCCAAAGAAACAGCTGAGCAAGGTGTATAGAGAACAAAACCAGTTCACTGAAGATCTTCACACTGCCTGGGTGACCAGCAATAAACCCCTTGCTTATTTCATCACCCAAAGTCAGTTTTACATTGCTGATATTCTTTTGAAGAATGTTGTACCTTTGAAAAAAACCCAAAAAGGCATAGGGTTTGGAGATTCTCTTTTAACTCGTCTTTTAAAACTCCAGCATTTTAGGGGAAAATTATTGTATTTCTAGCCTTGTGCAGAAATTCATTGCACATTCGTAGTTTTTCTAATCTTAGCACAAATCTGTGATAGGTTATCTTGTCCTGCCACCTATCACTGAAATCCATATCGCTGAACTGTATTGGGCACATTGTTGTTAAAGCAGCAGGCAAGGCTATGAAAATAGCAAAAATGCATCCTGATGATTGGGATGATTTAATGATTTAATGGATTGAGATGCAGAAGTGAGCAACAGAGAGAGTCTGGAACACACTTTCTGGTAAAGTACTTCAGACAGGTTGTTACCATTACGGAAAAAGTCATAATGGCCAGTACTATGTGACAAACATCACTTAAATCAACATGATTCAAGTACTCCCTTTCACTTGCCATCCTGAGAATTACATTAAAAAGTGTTATCTTCTTGAAATGTTTTTGTGGGAGATGTGACTGGCCAGTTTTGCCAATAGCTTAAGCAGATGCCGTTTCTGTGCACTTTTGAGTCAATAGGGAATTCAAGCCCTTTTTATTTTTTCACATACAAGCTTTCAAAAACCCAGCTGTGGCTGTTGCCCCAGATAAGGTCAAGGGAGAACAAATTTTCTCCCAGTGTTAAAGAATTTTTTAAGGCATGTGTATGGGGAAATTCTTCTGCTTCTTTGGTACGAAGAAGGGACTTGACTTGAGTAGAAAAGTAAGACGTAGAATGCACTTTTTGAAACCCCTAAGAAAATCAGTAATTCAGTATGTGAAAAACGCCTGAAAAATCCAGTTTCTCATGGACAATAGAGTTCTGTTGGAACTCGGTCTGTAGTTTGTCTACTGACTTCAGCTGCTCAAAGTTCTCAATGAAACTGTACCATTAAGGATCCACTCCCATGGGTCTGGATGTGAAAGCTCTGGGCTTTCTGAGATTCCACTGCTTAAATGCTTGGGATATTAAGACAGAGTTAAAAGCAGTGATCTGATCATGGAAACCTGCTAAGTAAGAGCAGGAATAAGGAAGTTTGTGAGGAAGAAAGTTGTACTGCAGCATGAAGTAGCAGGAAAAGGCATGGGAAAAGAAACTAGGAAGAAGGGAAATGAGCTGTCAGCAAGATGACTTGTGAGCCTATTGATCAGGGAAATCATCTGGAGTGGGGGGAAATAAGGAAGACCTATTTTCTGGTCCTTATGGTTTGTTGTACACTATGTTGCACAGACTTACTTCTTTTTGTCCCCCTCTGTGCAGCAACAGTTTCAAGAAGAAAGGTACAAATACACTCCTGCCTTCTCTCCCATGCCCCTATCTCGCTTAACAGATGGATTGGCAGTAAGGATGCTTCCCTGGGAGTACTCAGCACAGATATATCATTAGATGTTTCTCTATACATAATTGCCAATTACTCAGTCATGAGGCAGATGCCAAGCTGGTTTGCGTATGCACAGAAAGCCCCTGGGGAATTTTGAAGTAAAAAAATCAGTGCTCAATGGTGTTTGGGCATACGGAGTTTAGGCAGCTGAGCAGGAGAATTTAAAACCTGGTTTCCAGCTTACATATTTACTGTCCATGTTAGAGCTTGCCTGTAACCTCCCCAAAGTTCAAACTGCTTCACTTTGCACTGCTAGCTAATATTTCATTAACTGAGGTGTTTATATGATACTTCTAGGAAACCATGCCATTTTAAGCCAAGTTGATTAAAGACATGTATTACTAACACTGACATTATTTTGCTTCTATTTACAGTTTTGATAAATGAAAAGGCAAGCCCTGTTAAACTGATAAAAAGGCAAAGGCTTTTCTACCATCAAAATGTCACCTACAGCCACTGTTAAATATATTGCTGTTGTTTTTTACTCTATAGGACGACTATCAAAACAAAGGATTAGAAATTTTGCTGAGTAGACCCAAAGCCACAAGGGAACATGAAAAGAGAGGCAGTGCCTCCATTTAGCAACCTTGAGAAACTTTATAGCCCTGAGGGACACAATCTTCAATAGAATACAACATTTTATCTTAGGATGAGATGTTCAAATGAATCATTTCATCTGAATTGCTGCTGGCCATAAGGATTAGGAGAATAAAAGTATAATATATCTACATTGCAGGAAGGAAGAATGATGGTTACATATGCCAGTTAGATCCAGTTTTCATGGACAATCATAACAGGAAAGACATAGCAGCCTGGGATGCTGGAAAGTTGTTTAAACATGTTGACATTCACATGGCCTTGTATTCTTTGCTGTGATTAACTGCATTTGGGATTTGTGTATAAAGCATAGATAAAAGCTTTTACACCAAGCTTCTATTTTCTCCCTCATGGGAAAAGGTAAGCTCCTAAAACGAACACGTGATATTAAAAGTGGACAACCACACTGTAAATTGCACTACATGTTGCAAAAAACCCAAACCAGATAAAATTAATAGGCAGGTACAAAGTGCAGTATCTATCCAAAAAGGTTAACTTACAGGAAAAGACATCTAAGGTCAAAATGTATGATTTATTGCTGAATACTTTGTGTCCTACAGAAAAGTGCTCAGATGAAAAGACAAGGACATAAAATATGATACTGTCAAGTTCCCTTTCTGAATTCATTTCGTTCTAGTACTTATTCCCCACAGGTTACAAGTGAGTGATTTGGTGAATGGTTTAAAAAATTTAGAAATTATCTGACCACATAAACTCAGGTTTCAAAGAATTTTCTCAAAAAAACAGTGTTTTCCCTCATGACACTTCTTTCTTTATATATCGGATGTCTATTTCTTTTTAGCTTGTTGTGTGGTGCTTAGCATTCAGCAGGATCTGCTCTGGTGACACTGCAGTATAATGGCTTCTCTTCACCCACAGAACAGCATTGTGAGAGGAAGGTGGGTTGAATACCTTACTGGACCTGCCTGTTTGCTTCATGAGCAGCACACGGTGGTTGTCCCTTCACAGAGTCCATGTATTCAGGTGATTGTAATGATATATATGTCCCCTATATAAAACCATAGAGCACCTGCTTCTTGAATGGTATCACAGTTCTGATTTCCTAATCTTAAGAAGGTATGGGAGATCTGAAAAATGCTACCTATATGATCTCAGTGGCAGGGAACAGCTTCTGTATCAGGAATAAGAACAGTTAAATGGACAAGTATAATTCATCTTAAGAACAGAGAATATTGGTGGAGATTTGATAAAAGTCCCAAAAGTCACCAGTAATGGAGAGGATGAATGGGGAAATGCCTCCCTGAGCTATTAAAATGCTACTGCAGCTACAAGTTTACAGTTTAGAAAGCAACTAGACAGATCACTGGAAGAAAAGATCACCGCAAGAAAAGTCCAAGGGCTGTGGCATACAAAGATATTGCCTACAGCTATGGAAATCCCTCATTTGTCATAAGCTAGAAACATGGAAAACATTCTTTGTAAGTACTGTCTCACATTTGCTTTGTCTCTACATGCTTCCCTTTTCATCCACTTTGAACCAGTGGCAGGATACTAGGCTAGGCAGATCGTCCATCAAGCCCACCAGAGTGCGTCTTACATTCTTACATCCACTTCCTGGAACGGAGTGAATGAGGCATGTGCCTTCCATATAGCAACTGAAGATCTGATAACAGTATAATGACCTAAGCTGTATTTTTAACCACGTTTTTTTGGAAGGACAGTTTGGATGATCAGTCCTGCTTGGCATCTTAGGTACCACTTCTGTGTCCTTCGTTCTACTCCTATAGCTCCTCAGAACAGAGTATCCATAATGTCCCCAGGCCACTGCTGCAGGTTGGGAGTGCTGCCATTTTGAAGGGCAGAAAGACCTATGTCAAAGTTGGTTCCGCCATCTGAACACTTTGGACACACCACTGATGCGCGATCAGATGGGTGTCCAGACCATAAGATCAGGAAACTGTGCTTCCAAGTGCCCAGGGTAGAGTACAACAGAGAGACTGACTTGTGATTGCATAGCTAAGCACTATTTTTTATTATTTATTATTTTTTATTCTTTTTTATTTTCATTTTTATTTTTATTGGAACTTAATGTTTAAATTCTCGCTTACTTCAAGCTGAAAAAGGGAAAGAGGACAGAAAATGTTGTTAGCATTACATCTAGCTTAACAATCAGAAATATCCCTAGTGTCAAAAGGAAGTAAGCAAAGTTGGACTACTTTAAATAATTCCCAGCAAGAGCCTGCAGTGATGTCTTGGTATGCTGGAGGATTGGATGCACAGAAATAAGCTGCCCCTTTGAAAGAACATTTACTTACTAATCCTATGGATTTTAGATCTTCCTGATAAAGGACTTCCAACAGCACATACAGAATATTTAAATAAGATGAAAAGAGATGTGTGGGTACTTAAATATCTTTAGAAGCAAACCTTTTACAAGTATTTGAGTGACTGAATGCTTCAAACTGTGAGAGAAACTGGGGAAAATATGACTTAAAGCATTTTAGTGCCAGAGCTATTAGAAAGGACAGCCAGTACACTGTGACTTCACATGAAATTCTTCATATTGAGCCCTCAATCAGAAAACAGATTATAGACCAAATCAAACTAACACATTCAACAGACACCAAACCCCTAAACTGCTAGAATAACTCAGAGGTGAGGCAGCTATGAGTTACTGTAGACATAGATACTCAGTCTGGACACATTAAACCAGCAGAAATAGTTACTAAACAGGAACACCTAATCAACAAAACTTTTACTTCTAAACAATTCTTCATTATGAAAAAAAATCCTAATTTTAGTCCTAAATTCAGTCCCAGTTAATGCTATACCTCCACCTCCCAGGAAATGTTTGTTTTCCCTACATTCAATAAAATGGAGATCCATAAAGATATTTAAGTCATTCCCTTAAACAGTCTCTTTGGTTATTTTCCAGTCCAGCACTGAAGAACTTATTTGTGAAAAAGTCTTTCCTCTTTGACTGGCTCATCAGCACTCAGATGTAGACATGAACAATGCTTCTTCAGTAAATTATTTTTAAGCCGTTTTTTTCCTTGTCAGTCAGTGACTAATGTAATTTGAAAGAATTCCACAGTGTTCACTCCCTTTCACTCAGAGGTGGCACTATCTTTCATTACAGTGCATTAGTAATTAACCCAGGGCTAGATTATAGTTCTGCATGGCACTGACGAGACAGGATGCCCTGAGGTCCTGAGATGGGCAGGGAGGTGGTGCAGTATCCATAATTCTGTTTTAGGTAGTTCTTCAGCAAGCTTGGAAGATACATTGTGGGCAATGTGTCAGCAAAGCAATGCCATGTTAGTGACCCTACCCTGACATTTTTTCACCATGTACTGAGAGTCTGTCAGCACAACCTCCAGATCTCAGGCACGGGTGACTCTGGAGAGTCCTCTCATTGCCAGCAGTCTCAGGGCAGACCCTCCACAGTGACATCTGTATTTGAGAGTCCAGCCTGTCCGCACAGCTACTCTGTGCATTTCAAGCACCCTAGAGTACCCTTTTGCTATATAAGGGCTTAAGAAGCCCTTTCAAGCTTGCTTTCAAGCAAGACAAATCTTTTTTCCTGCTCCTTGTATGTCCCAAAGCAAGCCCAGTGGAAAAATGTCAAGATGATATCCTTTTACTTTACTACCTGCAAGAGGGCAATGTGTTGGCTGTAGGAGCTGGCACAGGTGTCCAAAGCAACTCAGAGAGCAGGAGCTCACAAAAACTGGAAGCATATGGGCTGTCTTCAGTTTCTAAATCCAAAGCTGTACCTGCAGCTGCAGGATCTAAATACTTCAGTGGTGAATACCTCCTTCTGGTAAATCCCCATTGCCTAAATGGAAACCAGTGCGTAGGCACATGCAGAGGTACACGTCAGTAGAAGTATGATGAGCACTCAGATGTATTTGGAAATATTCCTTCTTACATTTTTTTTTCTGGATGCACAGAGAATCAAGGATCCAGAGCAACCATTTTTCCCAGAACAAACCATTTGGCAGCTTCTACTGTACCTTGCAGTGGTGTGTGAGCAGCCCTTATCATTGAACCTTGGGTGTTTCCTCAGGAATGCTGTTTACTGTCCTGTTCGTAGCAAGTATCTTGCTTACAAAGAATTCTGGAAAAATCACAGTAGTAGCCTTTTTCTGCATGTGTTCTGCAATGCATTGTTGTGCATTTAAGCTAAATCAGGCCAGTTAATAAACTCACGGAGTGCTGATGAGAAGAAAACTAGGCTTTTGTAAGTTTGAATATAATGAATAAAATGAATGACTACAGAAAATAGAGGCATTTAAAAGGGGTCTCTCACCTTAACTGAAATGACAGGAAGTAGCCAAGAATAGCTGTTGTTACTCTATTTCTGAGGTTCATCCTGGTGCTGTTTTCCAGTTGATTTAGATATCCACATAGGCAATGAGTGCTCTATGATTATTGAATTAAGAATAAGCACACCCATCAAGAACTTCCCACCCCCAAAGCTAACAAACCAGACTGCATTTGAAAAAAAAACCAAAAACATAATAATGGATCCTCTGTTAAGCTTATAATTAATGAGGTATATGCATGGATCACCCAGGTGCTCTAAAACTCCTCAAAGCTAGTCTCTGTTTATAAAGTGTAAACCCAGGATGTTCTGGCACAAGCCATTTTCTCTCTCAAAGAAAGTCAGTTAAGAATGAGCTTTGTGTACAGTGTGGTCCTGTACCCATTAATACTGTTTAAATAACATTGT
>JANHGB010032479.1:4136-33893 GCA_026283785.1 Coracopsis vasa | reverse complement strand
TTTCGTTGTGATTTGTGTTTGGTCTTTCATACAGGAGTTGTGAAAACAATAGCTAAAACAAAGTAATGTGGAAAGTAGTATTTTCCAAACATTATTTTTTTTAATTGAAACTCTTTCTCACTCTAATAAGAAGTAGCTTTTAAGTAGCTTTTGTTCTCTTTTTCTATAAAGTAAAGGTGCTGGTAACCAGAAGAAATCATCACTGCATTATTGAATTTCCATTTCTGTTCTAGATAGATAGTGCAGATTTGTGAGAAGGATTTCCAGTAACTTATACGCAGGATAAAAGAACTCAGTTTCCAGCCTGTGGGCAGGTTGAGTCCAATTTTATATTTTCGCTACTTCTATAATCACAGAGATTTCTTAGCAAAGAATGCACATACATTAGCTTTATCTGTTGAATTAAACATATATCTGAGATAAGACACAATAGCAGTATCTCTTGTGGTATGGACTTTCTACCAGAAGAGACAGAAATTGAAAGTAAGAAAAAGAGCAAAATTCCTCTGACTAAGCCCTACTTCAGGTTTAGAAAAATTCATAAATCTGAACTCTATCTATAGTATAGAATAAGAAGTATGCACAACTAAATGAAACAAATTGAAAGGTATTTTTTACAAAGATGGAATTAACCAAAGTTTCCTTTCATTTGTTATTAGTTTATTTTATTATAGGATATGAAATATCACAACAGCATTTGTCAAACTTTTCACATCAGGCCCACAATGCACCAAAAATGATGGAAGTCTATAATGAATAAATAGGAGTGAAAATTTTCTCTCTTAGTCTTAGATTGTCCCTTGTATTGCACAAGTATCCACAATGGAATTGTGGTATTATTTATATGAAATTCCTAATATGGAAGCCTAATGAAATGACACAATTAAAAAAGTAAACAATAGTTGGGTTTTTTTCTAAGTTGATTCTTTAACTGCATTGATTAGCAATTCATCATCCTATTTAAAATTCTGTAATAACAAAATTGTAATGGATCAGCCTTACTCTGAAATCAATTCCATAGTCATAGCCATGCCCTATTATGAAGTAATGGCAATATTAATTTTATTCTGCCAGATGTAAATTGACTGATTTATCACAGCATTATAGTCATACAGCTCCTTCAATTTGCCCTCAAAATAAAAGGAGGAAAATAAAGAAAGCTCAGTGTGAGAACTACCCATTTTTGTTTTAAGTAACACTGAGTTTAGACAGTCAATCCATAAACTGTAGCAGAGAATTTTAAGAAAGAAGTCAGAGCCATCTACTCTGATACTGTAAGTCACTATGGTGTCTCTGACCTCAGCCTTCCTAATAATTTCTGAGACTGGTGTTTTTTTATGTCAAGAACCTATCCCTCAATTTCTGTAACATTTCAGGTAGCAATTTAATAATTATAATTCAGGCCTGAGAAGCAGAAGATATTAAATTCTGTTCCCGATTCAAGATTAGCTTGCTGGCATGACCTCCGTTTTTTGCTTTATAATCAAAGGACATCCTATGAAGATTTTAGGAATTCTTTGATATTTAATCAAAAAAAGCTTGCAAAGAAGCCACAGATTTCTAAAAAAAATGTATAAGTGTTCAGAGAGATTATCATCATCCTCTACTCAAAAAATTTGCAGACCAAATGTTGCACTGAACAGTCTCTAGCAGTGGAACACAATGGAACAAGTTTAACTGCCTGGAACTAAGTTAGCAAACTCAAAGCATCAGCAAAATGGAGTCCAACTGAATTAAATATGTCTGCCAAACTAAGGAGAGAAAAACACAAAATACTATTACCAGAGCATGCAGCCACACAGCTGATTTAAGTGGTTCATAGCTAGCTGGAGCTATGGCGCAAATAAAGCCCTGCCATGCTGAACCAGCTTACACTCAACTGTTTCTAAAACTTGCCAATTATAAATCCTTTACGCAACACATATTGCCACTACTTGCAACATCAGGAAAACTCCTTTGGCTACAAGAAGCGAGCTGTTGCAGCCACTGCCACAGCCGTGATTCCACCCACCACATGGAAAACAGCATCAGCATCCAAAAGTAAAGTACTTCACCTGAATTAACTTCTAGAAATAAGCCAGGATTCTTACTGTTTACAAAATAGTTTGCCTGCTCCAAGTTTCAGCAATTGCTAATTGCTGCTGTGAATAATCTTTTACAGGCTATTTTCATATCTAATTTACTGTGAACAGAAGAAGCTGATACTATTACATCTGCTAACATAGCTGAGATGCATGAAAAAGACCAACCATTAATGTTTTGTATTATTTAGCTTTTAAGGTTTCTAACTACAAGCATTATGTAAAGTACGGTCATTTTAGTCATTGCTTTGGTAGCTGGTACATTTTCACAGGAACATGCTACATTGCCTGGAGCATGTCTAAATAATGATAAAATATTCAATATAGAAGTATTTGACTTATAGTTATGAAAGATGCACTGTAAACTAACCTCAAATTATGGCATAGTTTAAGCTTCAATAAAACCCTGAATTGGCAGATGCCTCAGGGATTCGTCTGATGCTGTAAAAAATAAGCAAAAGTGCAATTATAAAAAAACTACAAGAACTATTTACTGGTTATAATGTTGGCCCTTTGAACTTTGTGTTTGTTGCACCTTTTTTTCCACTAATGATTTCTGACAGGAGGTATGCCCAATCTAATGAAAATGCCTAATCTAAAATACAGACTGAAAATAGGCCTGATAGTTGATATCTTAAGAAAGAGGAAAAAGAATGCTAACTTGATGAGACACCTTTAAAAATTAAGTTTAATAACTTCACAACTTTTAAAAGCCAAATTTTTCCAAACCCATGTGTTTCTTTAGGCATTAAAGAAATGGCAATGGTTACCCCAGAGCAGAGTTGTGTTTTCTCATACATCAAACAGCATTGCTAATTATTTCATTTGAAAAGTACTTTCTTTTGATGAGATTTTTGAGAACAAAAGTTTTCTTAAGTAAGTATAATAATTTGTATACATAATACATCTTAGGTTGAATGGCAGATCACAGTGATGGAGGCAACTTAAGCTTCATCAACTCATTATGCAGGAACAGAGAGTGGGAGAAGCTGTGATACAAAACGGAGTGGGAAATTACACCAGAAAAACAGTGGCCTATATTTCACTCTTTACAATACATAATTGCTTTCTAGTACATCTGTGTATTGTGTGGTGCCCACTTTGATTCTCTTCTGTCTTTAAAGACATGAAATCACATCTTCCTTCCATTAAGTTTGAGCAAAATTTCTGCTAGCACAGTGGGGGAAGAGCAGAGCCCATGCTTCCCTCTTTCCCACCGAAAACACTCTGGGATTACTTGCTATATCGGCAGTTCAGAAGCATTGTTCAGAAGATAGACTATTCACATTTCATCAACTGAAAAATATTCAAGATAGTTTAGTAATGAATTATATAACTAAGGAAACAGCCTATGGAAAGCTAATTTTGTATCACTAAAGTATTATAATTCTTCTTTGAATATATTGAAATATTCTTGTCGATATGAATTTTTGTTTAGCTCTGCTTTCTCTTCTGACCTGACTGACCACTGGTCTGGTAAAGATTTGTAGCATTTTTCATATCACATAAAAGGAAACACAATTTCCTCTCAGATTTACATGTTGGTAACGAGGAAATGGTTATAGACTTTTCTGCTCTGTCACTAAGATTTTGTGTGAAGTTTTGTGGGAATCTGTGTTTTGGTTTGAATCTTTCAAAACCAGTTTTCCTCTATCTGACTAGTGAATTTCAAATATCTGTGTGTGTAATCTCTTTCCTCTTAAATTTCTGTATGTCACAAACGGAGTTGAGTTGTGGGGAAAACAGAAATTTGATTAGTTGTTACTGATTTAGGTACAAATTGTGTTATACATCAGCCCACTGAAAAAAAGAGAAAAAAATTAATTTCATCTAGAATTAACTTCATTTATATTGTTTGTGTTACTCTTATCTCCTTTGCCTTTTTTATTCAGATGCTTCACATTTCTGTCTAATCTATATACTTGATCAAATTCCAAACTTCATAGACCATAATATAAACTGTGTAGATATGAAGAGACTCTTTTCTTTCAAACACTTCATCTATGATCTTTTATGATTCAACATTATTAAAAATATATTTTAGGGTTACAGAGTAAATAATCTGAAAATATAAAATAAATAAATACTTTCAGTATTTCAGTAATCTTGCCTTAAAAAAAAAAAGGGTTTTAGTAGAACTAGTGTTGATTAAATTCACTTAAAACAAAAGGCCAGATGCTTGTAGTATCCTAATACTGTTCATGCAGAAACTACTCAAATATTTCAAAGAATACTTGGATAAAGAAACTTTATATGTTCTACACTTCTGAAAGGTAATTAAAAGGTAAGTAATGCAAAAGTAATAGGCAGAAACAATTGACATATCACATCTTGACTCCTGAGGGGAATCAGCACAACAGGGCTCTAGAGACAACACGCTATTAAGTTTGCATGGCCATGGGAAGTAAATTTACAAAACGAGCAGGACAAATTCCCATCTCTGTGCTACCAAAATAAGGCTGGAACTGACTACAGCTGGAAGCTGACTACAGAACAGCTCTAAAGTTACAGCACAGGGATGAAGAAGAGATTTTGGTTGGATGCAGGCAGTTTTTTGGCATACTGATGTGGCTGGAGAGAAAATGCATCTAAAAGAGTAAAGTAAAGAGGTTCTGGTCATCACTTCCACCAGTTGGTGCAGCTACTGGGGGCTTAAGGTCCTCACTCCCAAAAGAGATTCCAGCAGGACCAGCATCCTGTAAAACTTATTATAACAAGATGATGTGTATGTATCATGAAATTTTGGCTATATGCAGGTATTAAATTGAGTTTAGCAATTGGCATCCATGACAGCAGAATACAAGCATGTCGTTTTTGTGGTATCTGCATACCTCTTATTCTGTCAGGATAGTACAAGGAGAGCAAACTGGAAATTTCATCTTATGAGCAATGTTGAAACAACCTGAAAGGTGTGACCACTCCATATCCTAGTAGGACAAACTACACACTGGCCTTGGAGAAAGAGGATGTTGGGGTGCAGATCCCAAACTGCTCTGGGAATCCTCCTTCTCCTCAGAGCCACTCAGAAACATAAGCAAACTTGAGCTGAGATTTTCTTTTGTATGTGTTTATACAGTCTAAGTGGAAAACTGACTTCAAGATGTGTACGGCTGCAAATTATGCAGGGACCACACCTAATCTATACCAATGTAGAGGATCTCCCTTAGGGGTGAAGATTGTCCAGCTACAAAATTAAATCTCATAGGTAGAGCTAAGGAAAAGCATGTCCCTGTTTGTTTTTAATCTGGTCAGATGACAGAGCGTCCATTGCAGCAAGAAGAGCCTCCATCATAGACTGACTGTACCTTGGCATCCTTTTTTTTTTTTCATATACTGTCCAACTGGGCAAGAATCAGCAAGGAAACAGAATATAAACCAATCTCTGGCCCTGGGAACAGTGATTGTCAAGAACAGCCTATGGTCATTTTGCAGGAATTACCACCTGAAAGCTGAGCACCCTAACTTGCAGCAATCCCTGTGGCCTTGGGCATGTAAGCACTGTTAATGTAGACAGTGAATAAAAGGAGGGGGGGCGGGGAGATTAATCAAACCACAGCACAACGTCTAAATGGAAAAATAACCTATTCTTTCATTTGGACCTCTTAAACTCCAGTAGGAATGATTAGGATTAAATGAAGACAGAATGTCACCCACAGTCTCTGTAGGAGATTGCTTCCCACACAGATGTGTGCTTGGGATTCAGAAGAAATTATATACACGGAAAATACAACTCATAGTGTCAAGAGAACCTAGTAATTTCGAATAAAATAAAATTGTTAAAAGCCAATTTATACCCTAGACCAATAAGTATATTCATCCCCAGCAGCAGGAAAAAACATGATTATATTCCATAGCTGTGTTTTGCCAATTATTTTTATTAAAAAGGTATTTGCAAAGAACCGCATATTTTATAACATGCAGTCTACTTAGGACTCTTATGAATTTACTGTATTCTGCTTAAGACTTGAACTTCTGACATTTTCCAGTCACTTTACCTAGCTGTTTTCTTTAAGATTTGCTCCTTCCCTCCCCTCCAAGATTTTGCATGGGGTGTCACGCGTGGGTGACACAAGGGCTGAGAACAGTAATGCTGGTCATGATGAAGAATCTCAGCAGCATTGTTTTTTTATTTTCTTCCTCTCCCTTTCCCCTCCTTTCTATGGTACATTTTTTACCTCCTGATCTTTACCTCGGTCTTTGTGCACTTCAATAAAACAGAGATTTTCAACTTAATGGGTCTTCGGGGATGACTATGCAATGCAAATCAACCTAAATCCCTGCTGAGTAGTTTGTAGCTGGAAGATGCATGCCACACATAGTTTTCCTTAGCACTTTTAATCTCCTCTTTTACAACCACTGGGGAAGACTGTAAAGAGTGGAGAGGCACACGACTGCAACACTCAAGAGAAGACTGAGAAGGACTGGGCTTTCCTCATTCAGTCACCTGGTAGCCTGCTTTGCTTTACATCCAAGAGAGAAAAGATAAATTTGAATAAGAAAAGAAGGAACGTAATGCATTAGCAGAAGTGAAAGACTGCCATGTTGTAACAGACCACTGTAGAGAATAATTAATGCTACTGTAAATTATCAGTAATATGTGAAGTTACCAGTTTCAAGTGACTTTGCTCATAGTCTTTCTCCAATCTATAGATAAATATTGTTTATATACAATTGCCATTGGAAGGCAGATATGAGATGTCTTCCTATAGGTCTCAGTGATGAATATGTGGTTATCGTCTGAAGTTCTACATCAAGATAATAACTTCTTTTGAAAATGATGGTATTACTAATTATGCCTGGATTGCATTGCAGTGTCAGAACCTGCTGTCTATCTGTGTTTTGTGAGCTTTGATACAGTAAGAATAGCTGAAAAAATTTTAAACATTGGCATTCTTATGCAGAAGTAAAAAGAGAAAATAGTTTCTAATTCCCTTCTTCAAAACTCAACACCTTTCAGTCTTTCATTTACTATCAAAGCCCTAAACTTTTTAATGAAACATTCATATATTACCAGATATATCTTAGTTTAACAAGGGTGGAAAGAAATATTGTCCTTTCAGCAGGGTTTGGTTTAAGTGAAAAGGGATTTTTTTTCACTTTAAATTCAGATCTGTTACTTTATTCATTTTATTCCTTTTCCCTGCTAAGATTTATCTCATTAAAGAAATTAAAGTCTTACATTTCTTTTTATTATGATGAAGGAATAGAATGTGTGAACAGTCAGATTATGGAAAAAATAAATTGTATGATTCAGATTAGGTATTAGGTGGGTATTATTTTTAATTTACTTCTTTTATGCACCTATGTAGTCAGAAAATGATATGAAGGTTACTTAGAAAGGGTAATCTAAATTTTGAAGTCTCATTCTGAATGAAAATCCTCACATGTAGAAATTTCAAGAATAATCTTCTGAAAGTGACTCACTAAATATGGAAAAATACGAATAAGAAATGCCAATTTACTCCCAGGTAGCTGGTAACTTTTATGTAGATCTATTACACTGTAAGACATTTTCATGAAAGGTTTGCTATGGTCAGAAAATACATATAGAATTAATAGTGGATGAGAAGGGAAGATATAGAAATTCAAGGCCACCTTTGCCTCTGATGGACACTGCAATCTGTAGTGGATATTTTCTCTGGTGCATGGGGTAATTTATTATTCTCCAGCAACCACAGAGCAAAAGGCCCTTTGCCTGCACTTCTGCAAACCCTCAGGACTAAATTACTTCCCATTGTGTTTTGCTCACAGAATTTTTTTATAAGGTATCCTCTTGGGTTCATGAATGACTTTATTCCCCCTGATATCTTTGCATGTTGGGTACATTGACTTTGATAAACTGATTTCATTTTAAATGAAGAAAAATTAGAAACTAGCTAACTCCAGCATATTAACAGACAGTGTGAAAGGCTCAACCAGATGAAGGAAGAATGAATATCAGTTCAAACCAGTAGGCACACATTTTCTTGATTATTAATAAAAGATTTTTTTTTTTTCTAATTGAGCATCTGCCTTCTCCAGAAAGTGTCAGATGAAGAAAATGATGGCGGAGTGCAAGTGTGATCCTTGTCACTTAACCACACAGAGCAGGTGCTCAGACACTGTCATGTTGTTCTTGGTTTTGACTCCTACCAGCAGATTTTGTCAGGTGGTTTGTTGTGTATATTTGGGGTATTTCCCATAGTTGTTTTCTGCATGGTTAGAAGTATGCTTTTGGTAAAAACAACTTGTGAGAAAAAAAGAGCAGGGTAAGGGATCTTTAAAAAGTCAATGGGTCTTCAAGATAACAGCCTGAGCATCAGCAGAGCCTGCTTGTGATGGAGATTTTAACAGAGGAAAGGAGAAAAGGCCACTCTGCTTTTGTGACAGATGTCAAACATATCAATGATGGCAAAAGAGCAAATGTGTTGTCTGATAACAGGAATGAGACACAGCTTAGCAGATTACCTGTGAAATCTTTATTTCATATATCTTTATGGCAGTTTTATTTTCACAGTTCAGAGATGGATGTAACTCTGAAGGGGAGAAGAAAGAATCAAGCTGATTTCCCATTTGGAGCTGAAAGCTGATAAACATGCAGGCAGCAACAGCAGCTGCGTTTGGTAATATTAATCATGTGTTAGTGTCACACTGGGTTAAATTTATTGTAATGGAGTTAGAAATATTTTACTGAACAGAATTTAAAAAATATAATTGCATGACAGAAAACAAATCAAATCATGAGAAGCAGCAGCTCAAGAACCTTTTGCAGTTTCAGACAGAGAAACTAGATAGAAGAGACTGCCAATTTGATCTTTATTCTGATAAGGTGTTATAATAGAACTAGCACTTCTGAATGTTTTCTTTGAATTACCCAGATTTTCCAAAGCATTCAGTACCTGGCTGAAATAAGACTAGATTCTGCAAAGAACTTTAAGATAAAGCTTTGGAATATCTTTTTAACAACCAAAAAATGTTTTAATGCACTCTTTGCTTTGTGCCCCCAACGAATATGGTGCCTGTGTTTGTGAGACAAGGAAATAGTTTCAACCCTAATTTACAGAGAAATCCAGTTTTGCTTTTTCTTGCCAAAGAACATAATTGTGTTTGCATTTTTAGTATTATGTAGACTAAACATCTTTAGTAGATGAAGAAGATAAAACCATTTTATGTGCGTATCATCTATCGGATTTTGAGAGTCTCTACCACTGTAAACCAGACTACCTGGTACTGCTCAGCTCCTGTGACCTCAACAGAAAAACCAGCATCTCATTATTTTCCCTTTATTGCTTAATTCTGTCTATGGTCACTTTGCACCATCAGAGCAGCAAGAGACACCAGAATGTAAAGGCATCCTTATATACTGATATTATAAAGTATGCAATACTTTTTCTTATCCAGCTTTACTTAAGTCCTATTTACACAACTCAGTTCACTGTTTAGTGAAAAGAGGAAGAACAAGGTATGTTTTCAGTTCCATTCTTCTCAAACATGATAATCTTGTTTACATAAGCACTATTTGAATATACAGACAAATAAATTTTAAAAGAAGATTCATAAAATTCTCTCTGTGTGGCAAGATCCAGTAATGACAAACTGCAATAATAAAATTTGGAATAACATTAATTGTAGAATGAATACTGGTATTCTAATGCAAATTTGAAGCTGATTAGCATTACTAGTTTAAATAATATTAATAACAATAATATTGGCTGAAATAAAGTGATATACTTATCTGTGTTCTATGCAAAAGTTCTTTTCTTATGTTTTGATTGTAATTTTGTATGAATTCAGAATCCTTTCAGATTCTTCCATAGCGGAATGCTTGGTGAGGTTGTTTCCTTACTCTGGCATTATTTTTCAGTACAATTTCTGAGAGAACTAGCTTGGGAAAGTGCAATAGAACTACATGTGCCTACATGGAAGAGATGATGTATAAAAGCTGTATAAATTGAAGGTAAGAATAATTTTTGTTTTTCTTAAACTTCTTGTGTGAAGTACACATTTTTCAAAGCACAAAGAAACAAGATGCTGAATTTACTTGTGTTTCTGATAGAATCGGAATAAGATTTTGAGACATTTTTCACTAGTTAAGTACAACTTAAAAACACCTGCAGTTTTATCACCTTTTGTCACCTTTATCAATGTTCTCATTAGTCACCAAACAGTTTAAGAATAGACTGGATTTCCAATTCTGACATATGAAAATGGATAATGACTGACATGACTGCCTTAATGCATTTATTGCAAAATAAGATTCTAAGTTATTTATAATTTTATTGCATTTAGGAAGAAACTTATCTTCACTGTGTGAAGCAACAGAAAAAGTCCAGGTTTCACCCTTTAGCTCTGAATAACAAATTGTTTTAGCTAGATTGCTAATAATCATGTGTCTATGAGCCTAAGAATTTAATGTCACCATTATTATTCAGTTTATCACTGTTTCATTATTTATCCTGCAAGGATAATACTAACAAAAAAGAGCAATGAAATGCAAAAAATAAGTTTAGCTCATTTATGTTTGTTTGTATCTTCCAGCTGCCACTGAAATTGTACTTTTTTAATAGCAAGAGTTCTCTGCTTCAAATATGAAACTTGTCTATGTTCAAAACATAGTAAGACAATATTAGTCTAAATAGGTAAAACTACATCTGAGTTAAACATTTTAAACTAAATATAGTGGGGAGAGAGTCTGGAAAATGGTGACAGCAATAATATTTTATAAATGAAAAATGATAATAAGCATTAAACAGCATATATGTAAAACAAATTAAGTAATTAGTCAACCAATTGAGTGAGAGACAATAGGTAGTAGAGTACCTAGAAGGTAACCCATTGAGACAAAAACTTTATTAATTTATCTAGATTGCTTTGTTAAGCAGAATGGAAAATTAATTAAAAACTGAAAACGGTCATGACATTTAACTTTATTTAAACTGACAGTGAGGTGAATGAATCAGACTTTCTAGGACAAAAAGAAGAGGAAAAAGCTCAATACTACACAGGCTAAAATGAAGTAAAGAATTAATGTTTTTTCAGCCTCTTGAGTACTTCCAGAGTGAAACATGTCACAGAATCATAGAATAATTAGGGTTGGAAAGAACTTAAGGTCATCTAATTTCAAGTTCCTGCCATGTGCAGGGACACCTTCCACTAGACTAGACTGCTCAAGGTCCTGTGCAACCTAGCCTTGAACACTGCCAGAGGTGGAGCATTTATCACTTCCTTGGGCAACCTGTTCCAGTGCTTCACCACCCTCATAATAAAGAACTTCTCATAGTAAAGAACTTCTTCCTTATATCTAATCTGACCTTCCCCTGTTTAAGTTTAAACCCATTACCCCTTGTCCCACTGCTACAGTCCCTGACGAAAGTCCTTCTCTGGCACCCTTGTAGGCTCCTTTCAGATATTGAATACCAATATTCAGATATTGTCATCAGAGGTCTACCTTTTGTAGCTTATGCCAGTCTCTCTAATGGCTTACTCACAGAAAAATAATATTTTTCTCTTTTTAGTTTTCTGCTTCATTTACCTATCATCCTCAACAAGGCAGGGTTGTGAAAAAAATTATCATGGGACTATATATTTGAACATTCTGGCAAAAATTTTCAGAGCAGGAATGGTACATTTGTCCTTGGAATTAAAATTCTTAGTTTTAGCAGTGTCTCTGATTTGCATTCTTCTGCTGATTTAAAATGCTTCATGTATTTAATGTAGACCGTCTAATTACAGAGTCTTCTAGGTATAAGGCTGCCAGAGATACTGAATAATATTTGCATGGCAGATTGTGGTTTCACATATAACCAGAATTTTATATAGTTATATATATGTAAGCATATTTAATTTATTATATTATACAGTCTATATAAAATTCATTTTATTATAAATATAAAATTTACTATATTATAAAATGTATGCTTGTTCTAAAATATTTAGCTTATATTGTATCCAGTATTATATTTACCAGAATGTAAAATTATAATATATATTTTAGATGTATTATACATAGCAGTCATAGTATGCAATACTAAATGTATTATGAAATTGGACTATCTATATGAACAATTCCTATGTCTAGAATCATACTTACAATGCTCCCTCCCATATGCTGGGGAGGCATGGGAGTCATTTTATCCATTATTTATTTTATTTTACAGACCATATGTAAGCCAAAGAAGGGTGAGGCAAAATCCTCATTGTATCTGTGGAAGCATCTCTTTCCTTTTATCTCCTGATACTTAACATGGGAAATTGAGTTAATAGATACAGTTTATGGTACATCACGCTGCTTCCAACTACTTTTCTTCTTAGGAATAGTCTTTGGCATCCAGCCACACTAAACTCTATTTCTAGGAATGGACTGTCCTAGACTAGGTTTCAGCCGCTTTATTCTAGGAAGAAGAAAAAAACTTCTGGAAACCCAAATTGCCTGAGAAAGCACTTCTAAGTACCTTAAAAAATTCTGTGTAGGAAGATCAAGATTACTTTACATTCTCAATATTAAATATATACTTTTGTGTGAGGCTGACAGGAAACACTAAGGGTCTAATCCTGCTCCCTTGTTCACTGTAACTACTATTCTGATAACTCATTACAGCCAGTAGGACTATTCCACATGAGTGAAGAAATGCTTACTGTGAGTAAGTAGGACAGAAAAGGTCCTTAGTGGCTGTGCTAAGAATCCCATTTAAAAAGTAGTCAGCAAGGGACTAGAAGGAGTGTGTCAGAAAAATCCCATGCTTCCAGCTAGAAATGTGCCAGACCCTGTGCTGAAAGGTCTGGAAATGCTCTCATCACACATCCCTAAAAAAGCATCCTACATTTTTCACAAAACCTTTATTTATAACTAAGCACATGACTAGATCCCCTTTGCCCAAGCTCACTTTACCATACAGTCCTGTGCAAGTATAGGAACAGAAATTAAAAGGGTAAATATTGAAACATGTTGTTTTAAATTACTTATTTGTATTTAATGTTGTTTTAGAAGAAATAAACAAAAGAAAATGGATTAATGTTTCATGTATGCTTGGTGAAGTAGACAGTGGAAGTGAAAATAACTTGGGAAAACTGTACATGAGATTAGAACTTGAGTTTTTTTCAGAAGTTATAAAAAAACAAACAGGAGGAGATACTGAAATGATGTTTAACATGTATGCATTTTGAGGCCTTTGAGTTAGACCAGTGAAGGTGAATGTAATTTTTAGAGTTGTTTTGTATTTTGTTTTTTCTTTTTTAAATTGGACTAGCTTGATGTCTGTGAATAATCAGAGAGGAAAATGGCTTCTACCACACAAGGAGCATTAGCCTATTTTTCCTCTTGGAATAAGGAAAGCAACCATTTAAACCTTAGCGGAAATGGCTGAGCATTGCACCGTTTTTCAGAAAGCTACTTCTATGCTGCATTAACCCCAGCCTTGTTTCCTAATAAAAGGAGAATGGGACCTACTAGAGAAAGAGTGTTTCCCTACATATTTTGTGAGCTCTCTAGTGCTTCTCAGTGTTTTGTAGATTAAAAAACAGAAGGCATATAGATTGTTTGCATAATTGAGTGGCATATTAGGTGTCATTAATAAATGGAAGGTATTTACTTCAGTGCACAATGTTTTTTTGTCATAGAAGATACATATGAGGTACATGGTTAGAAACCCTCCTTTATGTCCTATGTAAAACAGCAGCACTACACCTGATAGAAATCCTTACCTGATAGAAAATTGTGCCAGAAAGTGAGTTTTCTCTCAAAATATCCTGAATGCAGTTCCTTGAGGTTGTCCACATATTTAGCAACTACTCCAACACTCAAGCAGTTTTAGTTTAGAAAGATTTCTTTTTCTGAAATTAAAAGCACAAGAGTCTATTTTTTGTGAAAATAGATAGATAGCAATAGATAGTTTTCTAGGAATCTAATATCAAATTGATTGTTAAAAAAAAAAAAAAGAGCATAGTACATCCTTTTGGTCACTGGGAATTCCTCTGGGAAAGTCTGAGAAATGAAGAAACATTGATCCGATTTCTCTGTGATTAATAGATCAGTGAAGAGGTGCAGTTTTGAGCTGCATTTCTGACCATTGGGGCAATCTTTCTCGTTGGCAATGAATATTTAGCCACAGGCTGAAGCTTTAATGTACATTTTCTGATGTTATCCTGTAGACAGGTGGTTTAAGTGAGTGTGACCAATTACACTTTAAAGACAATGACAGCTAATTCTGATCTCATAGAACTGTAGAACCATGAAATATTTGGGGTTAGAAGAGACCTTAAAGATCACCTAGTTCAATCCCCCTGCCATGGGCAGGGACACCTTTCGCTAGACCAGGTTGCTCAAAGCTCCATCCAACCTCGCCTTGAACATTGCCAGGGATGAGGCAGACATGGCTTCTCTGAGCAACCTGAGAAATGCAATTGCATTTCTTTCAGTGATATTCCAGGAAAAACATATGACTGATGTAGCACTTGTAAACAATCCACCATAAATAATTCACTCAGTGAGTTCAGAGTCTGTTTCTCAATGTGGAATAATCATGAGTAGATTATAATTTCCTTGAATGTATTTGTGATTAGACTGAACTTTGGTGAGCTGTTTTCTTTTGTGAATTAGCTGTCAGCAATTAACTGCATGCCTGATTCCTGATATTTAGCATTTGAGGTGTGTTAATTTGTGATGATAGTCTTTTATTGAATGCTTCCCTTTATGCATGTCTCCAAAGGTATAGGCTAGAAGACAGCATGGAGAAAAGAGAATTCTATTAAGCAAATATGGGACTTTATGAATAAGGCATATATGGTTTGGGTTTGGTGTTTTTTTTTTTCAGAAGAAAATACTTCCCACTTAACTAGAGCAGAACTAGACATCTAGACATGGAAAATAAAGAAGATGGTTTTCTATTAGAAATAAAAACATTTCTATTAGAAATGTTGACCGAGTGCTGAGGAACCACCAGAGCAAATCAAGAAATCTGCAGACATGCAAGGAATAGTAGAGTTGAGCTGCACAGACTATCTCTGGCAACAAAAGATGGTGGTATCTTACTTCTGCTGATGCAAAACATTTTAAACATAACATAAATTAACAGGAGTAACTCTGTAAGCTAAAGTGGGCTGAACTTCCACACCCATTTTTGTCTTATCAAAATCCACACTGGCTCTGAGCTTAATGGGAGTTACTTCAATCCTCACCCTAACATTTCCATTACTATTTTAGAAAAGCAAAAGTAAAGTTCTGCTATGACAATATTTATAGTAGTGTGTTTATGTTTAAATCATACATCTTTCTTTTGCATCTCCTTCTATGGTCAGGCTTTCTCCAGTCTTAACAGAAATAGCTATTAGAGTCATTACATCATGTTTTATTTCCAGTACTAACATTTTTAAATTGTATGCCAGAAATAATTTGTTCTTATTTTTCACTTGGGATTCAGCTGAATTCTCTTCAACCTATGACAACCTATGTCCAGCTGAATTCTATCCTGATAGTACAGCTTATATTTATCAGATTCCATTAAATAAATGTTGCCTTTTAAAAAGCATGCTGCTACTGTCTAAATAATCTCTTTTCACTTGCTGAGGATCACGTGTATTTATTTTCCTTCTTCTCAGTGAATTACTTTCTCAGATTCTACTGTTATTACTTTCCTCATGTGTGAAAAACTCTGTAAAATTGCTGAAACATTTCAGAAAAAGAAACACTGGGGAACAAAAGAGTTACGGTTTCTGAAGTGCCAGCTCTATTGCAAAACACTCATGATCTCTGCTGTGATATGCTCCATAATTTTGCTGCATTGGTGGGTGTGATTTTTTTCCCTTTGTGTTCTCTGACTCAAGAATTGTTTGATAAAGCGTGCGGAGAAAGAGGAGTGAAGGTGCAGACTAGCCATTAAAGCTGTACTTGTACTGCAATGAAATGTAAGTTCTTCTCTAAGAAATACATCCTGAGCAAAGCAGAAGGGTTAAGACCAGGCCAGCCACAACACCCCATGCACATACACTGCATTGTGTTTTAAATGTGTTGTGGGCAGCAGAAGCCAGCAGTGCTGGGAAGTCCAGGACAACGCTGTGTTTAACATCCTCTGGTGGATACATCAACTCTTTTCTTAGCTTGTTCTTACTGTATTTAAATAATTTATATTAAGTCTTATCATAATTCAATAGCCTCATGATGATGTGATAATGTGAAGTGGTCCACTATCAGTAAAGTATATTTACCTGAATAAGCATCAAACACATAGAAAATTCAATACAATATAATATTGTAATATAAGAATAATTTATGTAACAGTATAACAGTGTAAAATAATACATGATTCTCTATAAAAATCATGTAAGGGCTTGTGGTTTTTTTACTAAATTTTAAATATATATTTTTGCTAAATTTAAAATATATATTCCTGTAAGATTGCATATATATACACACAGACAGGAAGAAAACACAGAACGATTTCATTAAAACTAAAACGCCAAAAAAAAGTGTGCAAGAGTAAAGCTCTATTAGCATGATTCAGGAAAAAAATATAAGATGGATTATTTATAGATTCTTTACAGACTCTAGATGGTGGAGATATTCTGCACAGAGCAAGAGCTAAATGGAGAACGGTGACATGAGACAGAAGACTGGTTAATTGAATGTACATCTGTCAAAATTCTTCCTCAAATGATTGATGAAAAAATCTAAAACTTATCTTCTTTATTCTGTTACAAACCCCACTCTATTAGGCACACTCTCAGTATTTATAGTACTTGATGGGCGTGCTTTAAATGTAAATTTGTTGCCAAAATAATCCTGAAAGTTAGACGAACTGGAAATAATCCATCTATGGCAAACTAGAAGTTACCACTAAAGTACCTTTAATGCACATCCTTCTTCCCTGTGTATGTACAATACTTGTTGAAGCAATAAAAATCACAAAAGGAAAATATCCATTAAATAACTTCATACTGTATTGCATTATGCAGTGGATCAAACGTATTCTTGAAGTAGATTAATTGCCTTTGATAGAGTTACATCATAGACAATTCTGTTCAGTGTATTTTATTTCCACTGTGAGTGCTGAGCTGGGGAGAGCTATTTAAGCTCATAATTGGCACACTAATGTATGTAAGAGAGGTAAATATGCCATTAATTAGGAGCTAAATATTGACACATAGGTTAAATTATATCGAAACATTAAATGAAACTTGCGTAATATGATATTAAGTATCCAAATACTGTGTATATGGAATTGTAATTATATGCTTGGATTCAGAACTAATTACATGACAAGAAAAAATAAGATTTTTCCAAACACTTGGGACTGATCTGGTTTTATCCCAGCAGAAGTTAATGATAAAGTAGAATTCACCGGCACAGTGCTTTGTCCTGGCTGTTACAACTGTTCACAAGGAAATGTTGCATTCCTGCTTACATCTGTGAATATGACCTTTCCATTAGGATGTGCTACTATGCAAAGCTATCACCGTAAGAAAATCCTCAACTTGAAAGTTTTACAGGACAAAGTAGTGTCACTGAGCCTCATCTACTATGATTTAGCATTTGTCTTTTGATTACTTTGCATCAGGCATACAATATCAAATTCTTGGACACAAAACCATAACAAATTCACTAAGAGTAACTTTCTATAGTGCATACAGATATTTCTCAAAACATAAACATAGGAAAAGCACCTCTGAGAAAAGTAGAAAGGCAGATTGTCGTTTTTTCACACAAGATTCAAACCTTCACAAGAAGTGACACTAGAATTTTCAGCACCATAAGGATTCTAAAAATGTTAAAAACCAGAAGAGAATACGAATTAATAATGCATATTTCATAACATCCTCTTTCACATCATGATTCCAGAATCCTTCTTACTTCAGAGACATCAACCCTGACAGAATATATTGATTTCAATCACTATCTCAGTTTGATAAGATTCATTAAAAGCTGAAAAATTAGGAGGCTGGTTGCCTTAGAACTGAGTTCTAAGGAAATAAGTTAATACCTTTGGATACAAGTGGAGGAAGAACAGGTTTTAAATGGAAATGCTTTAATGTACAGAAAAATATATGAATATTTTTTATAAGTGGCTTATTTTGTGTGGTTTGGGTTTTTTGTTGTTGTTGGGGAGCGGTGCTTGTTTGTTTTGTTTTGGGTTTTTCTTTGTTTTTGCTGGAAAACACTATTGAGATTTTTTAAGGATTTTTTACAGGAGATAAAGAATCTCATGTGCTTGTTCAGGGTATATTGTATTCGTAGTAGCTGGAAAGTTATGCATTAAGGCATAAATATGTATACATTGTTAATATAATCACATTAATAGCATAAGTTCTACCCATGTAGCTGAAGTAACAATAAACTTTGTCATTTAAATATGTTTTTATAATAATAACTGTTATACTGGATATCAAAGTAATACTGTTAAAATCTATATATATGCTCTTACCATAGTCTCAGATCTATGTAAATCTCTCTCTTGAATTACCTTTTAATAACTACTTTAAAATACTTAATGATTATGCGTGTAAAATAAAAAAAACATGCATGCATGTGTGTGAAGATGAAAACAATTAGGATAAATAAAATAACTTACACAGCAAGGGTAGGCATAAGATTATGGCTGGTCCATTAAAGTCTACAAATATCTGCCCATTGACTTCAATTAGCTTTGAATTAGGCACTTAAACAGCAGGAAGCAAATGGAATATTCTATTTGATTATCCTGGTCAATGAGCAATGAATGAATAAAAATAACCATCCATGGACCTCAACGGAATCAGCATCTCTGAACTAAACCAAAGAACAGCAACTTTTAACAATGTTATTCTTACTTTTTTTTTTTTTTTTATCCTGCCCAAGGCATTCGGGGTATTTCAGAGATGAAGAAGAACCAACTTCTATGTCTTCAATGAATGTAAGTGCAGTTTCAAGGTTGCAGAAGAACAGGGTCCACAAGAGCACACTAATATTATTGAAAATTTATTTTAAGAGGATATTTTTTGATGGTTTCATATAATTTTTTACTACAAAGCCCAAAAAATGTGCTATATGCTCATGAACACAGCCAGCAGCCAGTTCAAATGGAAAAGAAGACATAGTGATTCCAAGCAAAACCTGCAGGGAGTCACCAGCACCTTCTGCAGTAGTTAGCAGAAGTGGTGAGTGACAACAGTTCTGCAGATGAGAGGAGACACAAACACATCCTGGTACAAATGACATATAATGGGCTGAGATAGAAACAGTTTGGGTAATAAATGTATCAAATTACCAAATTTACTAAAAGTAGGTCAGTGATTTATTGGGGAATTCAGAGCCCTGCCAAGTCTTGCAGTCCTGCCATGAATCTTCTCCACTCTCTCTCCAGTGCCAGCCACAGCCAAGGTGGTATCTCACACAGTTTCACTGACTGGTCACTTTGCTGTTTTCAGTGCCAGTGTTTGATGTCAGGAGGTTAATTCACCCTGATGCCTCCCTCCTGCTGCCTCTAGCATCAGTGGTCACTGCCCCGTAACAGCCACTCGCAATAAAGCAGGAGCTTTCAGGCTGATGGAGAGGATCTTCTGTACTCTGAGCTTTTTGTTCTATATTTCTTGTCACACTAATTTTTTGCTTATTTCTCTGCCTCTTATCCTCTTCTTAAATAGCTTTGTATTTATCCCTAACTTTACCACGCAGTTTGGACATCTCTGTGTCTGAAAAATATGACCAATTACTTTGTGCCTATTGCTGTAGGTCTCTAACAGAAGGTAAAACATTAATTACTGCAAGCAAACCATATTTTTTTGGCCTTTATCCAAAGTTAGTCCAAACCATGAAATTTTTTGTCATGGTTTAGAGAAATATGGTTTTGATGCCAGCTGGAAAGAATGATATTGGAGTACCTCTCTGTTTTCCACTGCTGAATATATCTGAGGGTATCAGAAATAGCAAGCACACCCAAAGAACACTTAAAAGTAAATGAAACAGAAAAGAACCTTGGTTATCATTCACAAAAAAACACCAGTGTTTTATCTAATTTTACCAAAAGTGAAGTGTACAGAACAGAGTTGTTATGGGCTGTGATTAACCTGTGTAATAACAGTTGGCATTTGTCAGCTACAGAAGTTGGAGGTTTCTTGCATCTTGCTAATTTCAGCTATGCTGGCCTGAGCAATTATGCAGAATAAGAGAATATGTAGATAAAGAAGTGTAATGTAAGCTCAGAAACACAGGCCATCAGGATGAAGGATAGTGACTGACAGCTGGACCTGAACTAACACCTGCAAACTGGAGTAAAATATCATTGATGTATTTTACAATAAAGATTCGCATATTGATTAAAACCCATAGTTTAGATTGCCTCAGATTTGCTCTGAGTTGTTATACTGATACCTGGCAGCCTCTTAACTGTGTATGGAGGAAAATTACTTGTGCTGTCAATAGCTGTTTACCTATATTAAAATAATTAGCAATCAGAGTGTACTCCACTGCCTTGCACTCAGGGAGTCTAATTAACTTTCTCCTTTGAATTTATACATCGACTAGCAGATAAGTAGAAAGCCTTCCCATGTCCTCCATCATGGGAACATGTTTTTATTTTGGAAAGGCAAATATCAGTTCAAACAAGGACACGCTTTATGTCAGAATTTTGTCATTGTATCATACCATTGTGCTGCCTTACTCAACACAAAACATTATTCTACATGTTACACTGAGTTAGGCACTGCAATGACAAAGTGTTAATCTTCATTAAAAATTTAAAAGACATACAGCTATTTTAACCTGGGGAAGATGGTGCTGATTCATCTGAGGCCCTTCCCAGCTGAGGCGAAGTGGCAGCCGTATCTCTCAAGCTATTACATATTACCAGAGAACTATCCTTCAGTTAAACTTCCAGCAGCAGCTGCTGGAAAGTAAGATTGCTTCATAAAAAGATGAAGTCCAGTGCTATTTTTTTGCAACTAAATATATTACTAAAATGAAACAGCATGACTTTCCTATTATCTGCAGATGATTGTCAGAGGTTTAAGTATCCTGGCCACCATCACCATCTCAGGCACCATTTTACCCTGAAAATAAACCAACATGCTTACGCCTTTCTATGGGAGGCTTCCAACAAATTCTGTAGCAGTTTGTGCTCATCTGCTTGGGGGTTTGGAGATGCCAATGTCCTCCTGCAGAGAGCAGAGTCAGGGTTACAAATAAGTACTGAAGGCCAAGAATAAGAAAATGTCATCCATGGCAATGATCATCTACACTGTTGATACTTTTTTTGACAATATAGGTGTCTGTAGTAATATAATTCAAAGTAAAGTTTATTTTGAATATCCATGGAAACTGGGCAGAACCTGTTAATGATGTCACATAGTGGTGCAAAGTCATCACAATCTTGTAGGCTTGGGTGGGTTGCAAAGAAGTTTTGATTTCATCTGCCCCCCAGCATGTTGATTGCATTGCCTAGCATCTTTCACTCATACAGTTAATAAAGCTTTTCTGATGACATTGAATTCATACTCATATAGCCTTTAATAATGGTGCTTTTCGCTGACAATATTAATCCACTCTTTATATATAAATCTCAGCAATGGCATCTTGAATAAAAGAAAGAGAAGGAGGAGGATAGTGAGAGAAAGCTCAAGGAGGATGGTGACTAGAGCGATAGAGTGACATTTACATCTTTTGTTGTTTGGTTTTTAAGAAAGATTCAATTTAACTTTAGAAATCCAGACTCTTCTCATGCTCTTATGTTGGGCAGGGCACGTAAAACACGGTGACCACAGACAGGTCACAGGATTCATGCAAAGTTGGGAACTGTAGGGCAAGGCAAAAATAAGAAACAGGTAGCCTGAAGGGATTAATCCACAAGGAATTATGGATTCCCTAACCCAAAACCCAAGAGCATAAACTCTTGAAAATATGGAAAAAGGGAGGGTAAAAATCAAGTCTGAAAACAAAGTAGCCTATAAAAATAAAACTGGAAAAGCTTTTATTATCTTAATTGGGAAAGCTTATGAGAAATGATGAAAAATGTTACCTTGAGTAATGTCTGAAAACTATATAAATTGTTAAAATTGTTTGATAGGTGACACCAATTACATTGCTGAGAGACCATTTGCTTAATCAGAAATAGAAGAAACAAAAAGAAACTGTGAATTTATGTTACAGCACTGAGACATTCTCATGCTGCCTATAAATGGGCTGTTTAAATGGGGTAGTTTGTGGGACACGTAATTCCAGCTGACATGAGGAATTGTTGAAAAGCAAGAGGAAACCTGTCTGTGTGCTGCTTGTTAGAGTAACAGCTTGTGACTGCACTCAGAAACAATTCTCCTGAAGACTCAGTCTCCTTCTGTTACAAAGAGCATAAAATGGTTTTTTGACTATGATGGGGAGTGTCACAGGTAGTTAGAAATAATGATCAGCAAATATTTATCCACTGTCACAACAAATTTAAGTGTAAAGAATCTGAGTATTAAATAATACCTAATACAAGTGAAGTATGGTAAATATTTCTTCAAACATGATTTTTAAAAGTATGCAAAAATAAAATTAAAAACCCAAGATAATTCCAATTTGCTTTATAAAGCCTGTTCTTTAAAATTGTATTAATCCTGTATTTTAACTTGCTCTCATGGGAAGATAAAGATCCTGTTCTGTGCTGTGCCAGTACTGAGCTGAGCAAATACTCCATGACTCCATTAGCATAACGACAAGTCAAACTAATAATTAACTTTGGCAGAATACCAGCCTGGCCACATGAATTTGGTTGTCCTGATACAATGGCCAAGTCCTGTGAGAATATGTCATACATCTAAATACAATACGTAAACATTCCCAGAGACATAGAGCACAATGTGCCATTGTTTAAAAGATTAGTGAATGTGTAACATCCTTCGGTATCTACAACATATATTTGTAGGTCGATATCTGTTTTTTACACCCGTTTATAGAAATGAAACACATTATGAATTTATTGACCTCTTTCCTACATTTGTCTATATTTACATGTAGTTTATTAATAAGATATATTAACTATTTAACTATTAAACTATACATATACATTTGAAAACTTCCAGGAAAATTCAAAAGTTACTATTATTTAGAAATATGGAAGAGAAAACATGAGTTTTGCCTCAGAGGCCAAGAAACCTGAGTTTGTGAATTGAAATTGATGCCCAGGCACTTAACAAGCTGGTTGGTACAATCCTCTGTGGAATCAGCTGTGGGATCAGGTGTGCTCATCATTGGAAAGGTTATAAAAGGTTTGGGAGGCTGATTAGGAGATGTTGTGGAGCTGATCAAGCAGATACCCTATAATAAAGCCAGAGAATGAAGGTAAGAAAATATTGTTAAGGAGAGCTGGAGTACAGCTCAGACAGAGTGGTTAGAGCATCCTCTGCTCTGAGGTGTTATAACAGAATGTTAAGGGAAGGAAAATTTCCTGCTGAGAAACAGGGCTACAACAGAAGGCACAGATTCTCTTAATACCCTGTAAAGTTACTAGTGAATGAAAGCATAGCTTCACTTCTTTCTTCAAAGCCTATATTTCATATCTTTTCATATCTATTACAAAGCATGCTTCAAACTTCTCTTTTCTTTCTCTGTAGCAGTCGTTTATAGTCTGTATGTCTGAGCTGATCCTTCTACTTTATGAAGCTGCTAACTTTCAGGGAAACAAAAACTGGAAACTGACAAATAAGTTCTTAATAATAATAATCTTGACCTTATGAAATGTAGAGTTTTTAAGGTAAATTCAGCTGTATTATTTGGCTGAGTTACAAGTAGGCAGATTTACAAGTTGGTTCAGACTTTAACCAGCACTTTGAAAATTTACTGAAACAAATAACCTAAATTAGCACAGGGCTAACCTGTTTCCTGAAAACAGATGAAATGTAAGCAGCAGTAACATTAGACCCTGTTGTGTTGGGAGAGGCACAACCATGAGACACAGCAGGTTTGAATTTAAACCTGTGCAATTCATGACTTCTCTACGAGTGGGAATAAATGTCAGCTTGTTAAATTTCTAGCCTGATATTAAACTAGAGAACTTTTGCCCAAAACCAGGGACTTAATGTAAGAGCCAGAGAGATCAGCCATATGGGAAGAAAACACAAAATTATACCCTTCTGATATAAGCAATCTACAACACACTCTGAATGGGTGGTAGAAACCTGAGAAAAAGTAGGGCTGAGAGTGGCTCAGAGAAACCTAATTTGCAGTGCAAAGTGGTTTTAAATAATACTAACACTACCCCAAAGTCCCTGTTTACAATCAGAGTGGTGAATAAAGAGATCTTTCATTTTTTGTCTAGAGCATTAGCTTCAAGCGCATCTCAATACGGCATTTTCTAGGTGTAGCAAGTCATTCTGAGAGTGTTCACAGAAGACAGAGTTTGGAGAGGAGAAAACAAAAAAAAAGGCAAAAAACCAGACATAATAGCTTCTTCTGCTTTTCTTCTTTGTATACAAGTCCACAGAAGAGGTTGAAATCCAGATTTCTGGTACTGACCATGTACAACCATTGTCCTATGATGTACCACATCCCCTGGCCATTGAACAGAAGAAGTAAAAGAAATTGCATTGTGCAATTGTATGGGTCTATATCGGGTGTTTTTTTTCCATCAGCTGCTGAAATAGACTTTAATTTTTCTTATCAACAAGGCCTTTCCTGACAGCAAGAGAAATAGAAGAATCTTAGAAAAACACTTGGAGAGTTGCTTGCTGATTCATGTGACAACAATTGGTGTCTGAAATGGAGCTAATTAATATTCTCATTATGATAATCACTTTCAACATTTCCTTTTATTTTTCCAGGCTCTTTCCTTAGCTGTCTGTCTCTGAGCTGAAAAAATTATTATCAGTGTATCAGCACAGATACATTGCAGGGGAAGAATGGCAAGAATTAATTCTGGTCTATCTGAGGAAAGTGCAATTAGGAAGCCTTCACGATGAGACTAAATCTCGAGATTATTGAATCAGATATTCTCAATTCAGACTGTTCTGAAAATCTAATACTCCATTCACTTTCTGAAATGCAATTAGAAATAACCACCATTGTAAGGAAGAAGTGGGGGAAGCTACCTGTAAATGGTCTGAGACAAAGCAATAATTTCACTCGTTTGCGATGTTAAAGGCAAAATGTTTTTTGCCTTTTTGAAATGTTACTTTTATTGGTACAGTGCAACACTTTGAATATCTTATTTTAAAATAGGTATTTTTTGGAAGTTTTTTTTGACCCCTTATTTTTCACACTTATTTTCTCTGCTGTTTGAATCTGTAATCAACACACTGGTAGATCTGAAAGAATAATTATAATAGATGATACTGCCTGATTTTGTTTCACTGGAAACTCATTTGGGTAGCATTATCCAAGCTTTGACACACTGATGGCTTGTTATGTATTTTGTAAAAAATTGAGGGGTAAGGGGAGAAAAACCAACTTCAGTTTTGATTAATGCTTTCCACAAATACAAATGAATGTTACTCTGACTTCCAACTTGTCTTTGGTTCTACAGAATGGAATGAATTTTGTGTTCCCTGTCCTTTGGAGATCATGACTGTAATTAATGAATACAGAGCATTGAAACATGTCAATGTCCAAAATTCGGTAAGAAGGGGGGAGCAAACATGCCTGTATAAAGTTTGCTTTTATCTCCCAACCTGAAGTTCTAGTGTTTGGACTACTTTAGTTGAATAAGAGGTTAGTTACCCCTGAGATTATGTAATCAAGTTACTTTTTAAATAATGGAAGTAAAGACTTCTTGAGGATGCTAGATTGCATGATAGATTCTTCTATCATTTTGTAAAAGTTGTTGCTGGGTTGTAGTTCAAAGAAGAAAATATATAAACCTGGTACTCAGCCAAAAGTTGTAGAAGAAAGCTTTGTTGCCAAAACTTCTCCTTTTCATTTTTCTTCTCCGGGTTTTTTTAGTGAAATATACGCATGAAGGAATTATTTTTGTTACCTCTAGTGTTAAATCTAGCACTAATTTTAGTCTAATTATATCATTAATCTTGCCAATTATACATCTAGTAGAAAGTAAAATTTTTAAAAGAGTTTAATTATATAAATGTATTAACTGTAAGACTGGGAAGAAAAAGGGGCAGAGGGAATGGCTGGACAAGTTCATATAGCCAGTTATGTCCAAATGCAAATCTCACACTTTATCTGTGGGTAAATGCTGCTTAAGGCAAATGTATCATTAACAAACTGAATTTCCCTAGGGTATGATTACATTGTTAAGAATCTCACTAACTAGCTGGGCTTGCTTGTGCTGCTGAGATATCTCCTGGCTGGCTTAACCACCATCTAGGTCTGCTACTGTGGTGGGAAAATTGCCAGGATGCTTAGTGGTAAGCAAATAATGAATGGAAAATACAAGTACTAGATGCAGAACAAATCTAATTCTCAGGGAATGGAATAGAAAGAACATAACAAACTCTCAACAACAAAACCCCAGAGCAAAACAAACAAAAAAAACCCAACACAAAAAAGACCAAACCTAAAAAACCAAGCAAGCAAAAAACTTCCAATTTCTGAGATGCTTCAGAACAGAATAATGATGATTTTTTTTCTGTACAATTGAGTTGTAGCCTACACTGAACATGTCTTTCATTTCTTAAATTTACAGACAATGCACACTGGTCTAAGGAGTAGATCAGTTTTGTAGTAAAAGGAATTCCTTATCTCTGTTTTTATTCTATGGAGTATTTATCTGTTGTCTAATAATGCATCAAAGCTGGAACCTACCATTGTCAATGGGAAGTAGTCTAGGTTTTAAGACTTTTTTTTTTTTAATCAGTCTCAAAGAAATTTTAAATTTAATTCTGGGCTACATCAGGGAAAACACCATCTACTCTTCTTTACCCCACATGTCACCTCCTATATTGTTTCTTTTTCCCTCTTCCCATGTATAAACCTTACTTGAATATACTTCTGTCTATTTTTGTCACAGTGGTCTATTGCTGAGCACTCTGAATAGAATATTAGATTGTGGATAAAATTAGCTTTAAATAAGTCAAGTATTTGAAATAGCAATTTTCCCAATATTACTTATAGCAGCTGGTAGTACCTTTGGGGAGTAACAGGTGAATATTGTAAGAGATGTGGTGACTATTAAGAAAAAAAAATAATTTAAAAGATATTTCTGTCTTTGTGGGTTGCCTTTCTCCCTGCTATTTGTATAATTGAGCTGTCTTCTGAGAAATGCTTGCAACAAGGCTAAATTTGTCCCAAAAGCTTGGTTCTTATTAAGTGTTTGTGAAACTTTCACAGTTTAGTCTAGCTAAAGAACTCACAAAACCCAGGAAGGTTTAATCCAAAATGGTGTTAAGCTCATGAAAACAGCACAAAATGTGTTTTTATATTACTAGTACATAATTTACCACAGCAAGATGGCAGATTCTAAGATCCTCCAGCCATGCAATTACACAAGTGGAAAAAATCTGCCTCCATTCTTCACATCTCAGTACATGCACCTATATAACCAGAGAAAAAATAAAATGTATTTCAAATTCTGTAACCAGCCAATAAATTTTACATTAGCCTGATGGGAACTATGACTGAGGTCTCAGTGAACCAGAAAGGAAAAGCTTTAGTGCTTTCCATTTCCTAGCACACTTGTCTTCCAACCGTCCCAGAGTATTTAGAAGCCCTTGAGACAACATCCAGAACTTCTTCTGTTTTAGAGAATCATATTAATCCAATAGAGGAAGAGAATTGGCATGAATGCAATTATGTGATTAATCACAGCTGACCAGCAAAGATCACATGCAGATCCAGAGTGTTGAATAATATGATGATCAATATGGAAAACACATTGGAGGAAGCAAGTATCCCATAAAGCCCAAATTACACATTTGAAGGACTCAAGATCTTCTCATGAATATTTCATGAACTGAAGATGAATCCAAGTTTGACAAATTATGATTTTTCCATTTCTGATAATAACCATTTTCATTTTAGGTTTTTATCCCTGAACTGTAATAAAGTATTTCTGTATTAAGTTTCTTTTTGGGAATTAATTCATCCATAATGTATGAAGAAGTGAAAAAATAACTTGCCTTTGAGTTTGAAAAATACATTCTGATTTTTTTTTCGTACATAATTCCTCAAAATCACCTATTCACATCAGTGCATCCATGTGTGAAAATCAAATTGAATTGTTACATTGTTGTAAATACCAGATTATGGCTTTAGTTAAAAGAAACAACCTAAAATTTTGTAGTGTTTAAAATACTTTTTAAATATATCTGGTTTCTGTGTTTTCTTCTGCACTGTTTGGAGTTCATAGAACAGATTTCTCTCCACTCCTACTCACTGTAACTTGTTAAATTAAGTACTGCGGCACTTTTTGACCTTGACAATTTACCAATATTTGAATTCTAGCATGATAGATCTCTGATGAAAATAAGTTTGCTTAGAAAATGATAGTGAGTTATTAACAGTTTTTATATATAAATTAATTTTCAGAAATTTTTGTTTCCTGATGGAATCTAGAATACTCTAGATATAATGAGCCATTGATTGAGGTACTCAATTGTCCTGTCACTCAGGGTTGCATCCTAATTATTTTTCTACATTCCATAACTTCCTCTTGAGCAGGGAAAACCTTTTCATGTGTCCTGGTTCTATAATATTCTCCTCAAGCCTAGTCTCCTTCTGTTACTTTTATTCTGGAGACAGTTTTCTCTCCTTTCTCCCTATACCCCCTCCATACTGCAAAGGTGAATGCTATCTATAACTTGAGAAGAAAGTTGGGTAAAGCTGTCTTAAGAGGTGCTTCCAACAGCAGACTTGTTCACTCTGCCATAGAAATGATTACAGAGCAATGACTTGTGTAAAGAGAGATATACCTTCGATGATGCTGCTTATGAGTATCTCGAAACAAAAGCTATACACTTGAGGGCAATGAGCAGTTGTTTTCTTCTCAGTTTTGTTTTATGCTATTCTTTGATCTAACATGAAAATCATTACAATTTATAAGATAAGGCAGCAGACAAGACCCTGGGCAGTTCTTTGTTATGTAACACTACATCCAATTCAGTATTTTGTGACTCTCTTCCTCAAATAGCTTTCTGAAAGATCAAGTTAGTCAAAGCTACCGTGGTTTTTTTTAGCTTCTCTAAAATCTACCATATTACATGCTCAGTGAATTTCCACAGCTTTTGTTTGAGTTGCTGACAGCACCTGTCACTTGCCTTTTTGTGTTGTGAAAGCTGCTGGTGGCAACATAACCAAAGATGCTGAGTAAAAATATATATCCCATAGCAGTAGCCCACAAAAGAAGGCTACTTATGTATTAGCATAGACTGTATGTGTCATAACCTATAGTTTTGTAGTTGTGAGGTGGTTTTTGTTTTGTTTTGTTTTTTCTTGTATACATAAACCCTGACCAACAATCAGGTTATCTAAGTGAATTTGTAAAAAAGAAGTGCTTTTAAGGTAGAAAATGGAACTAAAACTTTAGCCTTTTTGATTTTTATAGAAAAGAAAAATATTGGTTTCACTTTCTGGGTATTGTAATCAAGAGTCAACCACCATTTTCAATGTTCGAGGGCTTATTACTTGGATCTAAGTTCTCAATAGTTATAAAAGTGCCAAGATTAAAAGTCTCTTTTCTTTTTGCAGTTTTTTCTTTTACAGAAAGAAATCACAGCTCCTGTTGTCCTGGTTTTGGCTGGGATAGAGTTAGGTACATGTGCTACTTGTGTTTTAATCTAGAAAAACAATTTTTTTACTCTCTAGCACTCA
>JANHGB010032478.1:0-17196 GCA_026283785.1 Coracopsis vasa | reverse complement strand
ATTATTATGAGGTAAATGAATCTCACAAAAAGGGTTTAAAATTAGGTTATTTTATTTTTATTTTTTTTTTAGGGAACATTTTAAGTTTATTTTTTATTATAGAAAAATAACTCTTGATATTAAAGAGCTGAAGTTCAGTTGCATTTAGGAGTTGGTAATGCATTTCTCACTTTGATTTTACCCTTATGATGATTACTTCTGGTTAACTAGTAAACCCCTATAAATTCTAGGGGTTTTTATGCAGATCTATGATATTTTATCTAGAAGAAAGAGATGTCTCAGATGAGTGCTCCCCAACTTAACTAACATACCTTAAATGAGCCTGCCCATAAAATGTAAGTCAGAGGGAGCACTTTGAAATGCATCGCCTGAGAAAGTTTGCAAGTGCCTGGAACAATTTTGCAGGTTTGCAAACATTCAAGGTCATGTGAGAAAACTCAAGGTTTAAGAAAGTTGGAGGAAACAGCTGCAGATTTTGAAAACACTGAAGTCAAACTTGAAGCGCAGTTTTATCAAAGCTTGGCTGTTTCCCTATCACAGACAGTAGACACCACTAATCTCTTCCTTTTGTTTAAACAGATGCTATTTGCTTGGCAAGTAGCTGAATTTTAAATGCATGAAATTATTATACAAGAGGAGAAATCTTGACTGGAGGTTAGAAACAGACGTTTAAGTTCAAGAAAAGTTCAAGAGAAAAATCTTACTTTCTCTAACATCTTCAAAGCTGTGTGAAATACAGTTTCCCCCACCTTGGGAATTATACGTTTATATTTAAAAAAAAATAATTTTTTTTAAAGTGGCCAAATATAATGATGATCAAGTAGTTAATAGTTGACATATAGCCATATTTTTATTTACATGAGTGTATTTGATATTAGTGAAAGAGGAGGAGGGATAATTCAGGAAATCACAAATTCTCCCTCTGTCTCCCTTATGTGTATCATTATGTAGTTCCTTCTCACCAGTACACATCCTTACTCTAGCTAAGTCAGGTAGATCAGCATTCAGTGACATGGAGGCACAGGTTTTTGACCTATTAATTTTCTACAGCCTATCCAAGGTTGGTTGTTTCTGTTAATTTTATGAGGCTGGATTGGAAACCTTTTCTTCCTATGTGAAGAGTGGCTATCCTTAGGATGGACTTCAGACACCATCCACAGCTTTCTTTGTGAGTCGACCAAAACATGTGGGCAGGAAAGGGAGTCCTGATTCAGTGCAAAGAAAATTGGTTTATATTGCACATGGAGTGTTTGGTCAGCTCCCACAGCTCTTAGACCATGTATCAATGTTATTTTTAGTGAACAGTGACCTGGTCTAAAAGTTGTTTCCACCTAAGCACACACATTCTTTGAGCACACAAAACATGTGGCTGAGTACGAAATGGAGGTATGGGTCTAATCTGATCTGCTCAGCTTGAAAAGGCATTAGCTTTTAGAGCTGAGGAATAAAGTATCTTGCTTAGAACAGTGTTTTGCGTTTAGCTAGACCTTCGACTTCTCAGACCTGAACACAACAGATGGTACCTTTTGCAGTTCCATACCTCTTTAACATCATGCTGAGGCTTTGGTTCAGTAAGGGCTCTCGGCACTGATTTCTGCAGTGCTCTACTTTTTTTACTTTTTTTCTTGAGAGACTCCCATTCCTGTCAAGACTTAACATATTTAGTTAGTTAAGGCTGCTGAGATCACTAACAGAAGCGATTCAATAACACTGCCAATTTTAAAGCTGATTTCTTTTTAGTACTTTGTTGAAATAAAAGAAAAAAGCAGCGAAAAAAGAGGCAACAGGGATTGCCTCTGTTCTTTACCTTCATTCTGTATTCTGCACTTCCCCCAGATGTGTTCTTCACTCCCTGCTTTCTTTTGTTCCTCACACAGGTAGACAGCTGCTAGCACATTTTAGGAACAGAGATGTTTGTGATGGAATTGGGAAAGTTAGCAGCAGAAAGGTGGTGCATTTTAATTCTTGAATTTGTTCTTGCTGTGAAGCTATTTCATCCCTGGCACAACTCCACCTGAAAGGCAGAATGTTCATTTTTCTGTTACTCAGTAATTTGGCAGAGGCTGTGAACAGATTAAAAAACATCAACAAAGAAATGGATCCCTTCTTACTCTGCTTCTGGCATTTTCATGACACTGTACCAGGCGATACTAGGATGGGGGTGAGATGGCAGAGGCATAACACTTTTGTTTCAATTTGTCTTTTGTTACTGGAGACAATTTTTGAGAATTGTATTGGTACTTCTCTCTGTTGTGTTTATTGGGTTCTTCCTCAAACTTTCAATGAAAGCTTGCTTTCAGATCTTTAATTTTTGGGGATGGAAGTCTTTCACTGTGGTTTTTCTGATGTTAATTAATGTTAGTGGTTCTTAAATGCAAATGTTTAGTTTTCTTTTTGTAAAATTAAATAAAAGGAGTAATATATAGGAAAATAAAAGTGAGACTCAGACTTTCCCTCTCCCCAGTTATCCATTCTTTTTGGTACTGTACAATGTTGTTTATTACGAAGAGGAAACTAAGACAGTTCCTTCATGTATTATGCTTCTTCAAGGTTTATTATACTGTACTCAGCATGGTCCCTGGATAAAATTTTTGAGTACATTTCCTTTTGTATTTCTCCAAGGACAGGTTGTCTTTTATGACTTCTGTATCACTTTCTGTTTATTGATAAATTCTTTGTGGTATGTTTTCACAATCAACACCAGATATGCTACTCTATGGCAAAATTGTGTAAATATTTCTGTTTGTTGGCTTGCAATTTCACCTGAAATGAAATTCTGAAACAGGAGATGTTTGCTCAAAATTCTTTTATTTCTTTTCTATGTTTTGAGGTTCAGTCTGATGCAATTTTTCTAATGTTGCAATATACCTTGATATGTATATAATACTTTAAGCTCCACTTTAAGAAGAATTAATAAGGATTTTCTGGGTTTATGTATTGCCCTTCACCTAGCAAAGGTGTGGGCTGCCTCTGGGAAAAGCAGGTATTGATAAAGCTGTTTCTAACAAATAATGCCATGAAGTGAAAACCTGCTTTAATACACTGGCAATACTTCTTGATGCTGCTCTCGTTTGCCCTGTAACCTGTCTCTGATAACATTGTGATTTTAGACAGCCCTGCAGGACGTGACTCTGCTTTGTGGATCCTTGCACCCCTATGAGCTTTGGCCTCCAGTAAAGGTATTTGGTCTCCCAAGTAAGGGCATTTCTTACCTGAGCTGAATTTTCCCTATCCAGTTCCTGAGCATCACTAAGCTGTTAGGATATTTTTTATTTGTTTCTCAAAGCTGTAAGTAAATTTGCTGTTACTGTTTTTAATATAGCTCTTGACATGAGTTTACTTAAATTGCCTTGGTAGTAGTCTCCTTAAATTGCTGATGAGCCTATCAAGGGCTCCGTATTCATCCTTAATCTTGTAGGGACAATACAAATTGCTATCAGAGCACTGGTTCCTTTTTCATCTAAAACAATCATATCCTTTTGCAGCCTGTACTCACAATCTTACTTCTGCAGAGCTTCTGAAATATATTCTTAAAAACTTCAATAGAATACAAGTAAAAGGAATGGTATTACATAATCTTATATAATTATAATAACATGTATTATATAATAGTAAAATAATAATATTACATGGAAATTTGTAATATTTGACTCTCATATAAAGTAAATTAAGAATTTCCAGGACCTAATTTTGCTTTAGATTTTATGTCAAAGATACTAATGGATTATTTGCTTGTGGTTGCACAAAGCCTCAGGACTTGATCCTAAAGTTCAGTTTCTCTCTGAACTGTATGGTAGAAATCCTTCTTGGTTATTGCAGGCTCCTGGGAGATATTTCTGTAAAACCATCTCTCTGATGTGGATTTAGGGACAATACTCTCTGCTATCTTTAGAGATACCTCTGAGCATATCCCAGTCTTTCAGCTTCAGAGGTTACCTCCCACAGGTTGCAGTCCTCTAATGTTTTGAGATGTGACTCTGTCTTGGACTTCCTTGTCCTCACAGAAGAGGACTGTAACACCTGGGTTATTTTTTTCCAGTAAAAGGCAGAAGGAGACTGGAGGACTTACCTGGCTAAGGATGACACAAAGATAGTGAAGATATTGAGCCTCGGAAGTTGGAGGTAAAGATCTGGTCTTTATGCTGGATTCGGATAGGAATGTCTTACATATATGCTGCTGATGAGTACAGTGGCTTTGGGGGTGTTTGCACAAATAAGGATATGGCCTGATGGCTCTTATGGTGCAGTAACTTTCGTTGTTAGTTTCTCTTTCATCTTTTCTTATAGGCTCCATGGTTGCTTGTTTCTCGCTTGTTTTCTCTTCTCTGGAGCTTATTCACCTTCTGCTTGACAGTCCTTCTGTGAAATTATGGATTTCCTCATTGTTTGTAGATTGAAATGTTCCTGTGGTAGATCAGGTGTACTCATCTGTGTGCGACTCATCTACTAACACCTCATCGAAGAGGGAATCTTCCCCTGTCTAGTGATCAAGTGTGTATCAGGTTAAAATATTTGTTTCCACTGAGCCTTTTATTACCTCTCAAACTGTTGAATGGATGAGTGTTCTTGATACAGGCAGAAAATTAGTTTAGTAATGGTACTTCTCACTGGCTAGTGGTTAAGATGAGACATGAAGGTGATGAGCTACTTTCTGCTGACCATGAGTTTAAGATGCCTTATCCCAAAGGTCCATCTTTACAGAATTGTTTAAAATTGTGTAAGCAGTATTTCAGAACTGGGATATTAAATAAATTAGCCTTTACAATATAATATTTATATGTCACAAGCATGGCTATTTTGTTCAAATGGTGACAATGTTCACAATAATAATTATTAATGGTGCAGGCTAATGAATGTACAAATGTTACAAACATTCTTTTTCCAGAAGTCATGTCTAAGACTCTATTATTCTGCCTTTGTTTGCTGGATTAATATTTTGCTCTAATAACACATTTGTTTCAAATTTCATATGTGAGTTGTGATGTAAACCACAGTCATTGTTTTAAACCCTGGCTCTCCACATTATTGTCTCTTTTTCATTATCCTTGTTTTCTCATGGACCTGACTTTCTGTTGCTTCAGGAATTGTTGGGATGGGATTTTTTATTTTATTTGGCTTTCATTGGTCTGTGATTGTTTTTTCCTGTACTGTTCCTTTTTATCTTTCTTTGTATTTCTGTGTCAGGAACTGGTGTTTTCAGTCTGGTTCTCGGGTCAAAGGACTTTCTTTTACAGGTGACAAAGGTTTCACTCTGGGAAGAGAAGTCAAGCAAGTTACATCTTTTCTGTGCTTACTTCTTTAGCAATTTCTCCTATTTCTGCTGGAGTGAGGCCTGATAAATCCTAAAATACTGGATTTTGAGGGGATTAGCTACAGAGATTTTATTATGTTTTTCTTTTAAATCAGGTGGTATTCCTGGTGATGGCAATATGATTTAATCATTATGCCCTGATATAATTTTCATGAAGTTAAGGTTTACATAGTGATATTCTGTTTAAATCAACAGTAATACAGTTTCTGACTTAGACTTTGAGTCAGGACTGAATAAAGTGAAATTAACTTTTAAGAGTCAGGAACTTCTTTTATTCTCATGTTCTTCATTTCATGACGATGTTTGCTGCTGACAAACACATGACTGATTTTAGAGGTCGACCACTCTTCCTTTTCTGTGGCCTGGTTCCGGTTGGCAGATTCTGTAACCCATCTGCATTCCTTATAACTCATTTCAGCTGAACTGACCCTCCCATCTAGGTCATACGTGTTTCACTTTGCAGCAGTTGATATTCATATCAACTTTGAATGTCCTGATCTATGTCAACATTTTTCTTTTTCTTTCAGCCTTTTCACAGGGAGGGTCTTTCACTGTCTAATAAAGGTAACCAGAACACCAAGTTATTTCCTTTAGGGAACCAAAACCAGTGTTTCTGAGTTGTGAGATTGTCAATTTTCTGTGTGAATGACTTTTTAAATCTCTTAGATGTAGAGAGTAGATGCTTTCTGACCAGTTTTTATATTTATAAGGCAAGGTTAAAAGCCTGATAGATTGGGATTCAGCAGGTATCATCTTAGATGATGTGTCTTAAAGAGGTGGTTATATGATGAAGATTAGTTTTATCAAAAAGGAAAGAATAAAATAGAAAGTCTGAAGTCATTACTTACAATTCTGAAGATGTCCTCTGCCAATTATTAAGTAAAAACCCCACAATGTTTTGTTCATGCAGAACACAAAAGTTTGCTTTTTTATGCTCAAGAGTAGCTTATAAGAAAGGGAAATAATACAATAACAAAACTTTTATTTACAAACCAGCTCTACCTGTTTCAGTTGACTCTGCCCTTACTGTCAGAGTTCAAAAGCAGCAACGTTCATTATAATTTTGTTTTGCTTAGTATATAATTTGCATATCATTTTGGCAAAACAGATGCAACTCCAAACACTCCCACTTGAAGCGAAGGTTGGTATCTATAACGTTAAGCATAAGGCTGCAGGCTTACCTCAACCCTCATATTTAGCAGTAATAGTACATTTCATATAAATCATGTAACTTTAATTTGGGCTCTACATTGTTTTTGTGATTCACGATTTGTATTTCTTGAAGGAAGCACAGAAAATCCTCATCCTTCCACATTAGCACCTGTGTTAATTTCAGCTAAAATAGTGGAAGTACTCTGGATAACAACAAAACCTACTTCCAAGTGAAACTTAGAAGTAGGCAGTTAGGAGGAAGGAAGTCTGCACTATCATAACTGTTTTCAAAGCAAAACTTTTTCCTTTAAGCTTTTGTTGTGTGAATGTCTCATTTATCAGTGTTGTTCATCACCCTTTGCTTCCATTGTTCTGGTAGGCATTGGAAGGCATTGGAAATGGAAGTCTTTGTCAGATTTGTAAAGCTATCTCACTGACTGCTAGTTCGTGAAAGTAAAGACCAGACACACCATTCTGAGTGGCTAGTCTGACCTCTTGTATATCAATGTGGCAACCCAATTTTTCTTGAATCATGCCACTAATTCCAGCAGAGCTATTGTTTACAGTTTTTAGTGATATCTAGTCTTGATTTAAAGACTTTGTGATGGAAAATCCAGCATGTCCCTGGGGAAGTAGCTTCTAAAATGGATTACTGAAAGAAGTCTGTATTTTATTTCTACATTTTATAAAATTTAATATGATGCTTGGTTTTGACCTCCAGTTGCTGTACCTTGGCATTTGTTAGACTGGTAGCTCAAGGAACTACCAAATTTTTTCTTCCCATGCTAGAATTAAACAACTTAAATGTTTGTGCAGTCAAAAAGATGATTTTTTTCTTTTCTTTTGAAACCTAAATCAGAACAACATGATGTTGTACTCCTGTGGTGTGTTGCTCTTGCTCTACAAGAACACCATTGGACGTGATTTGATAAGTTGTTATATTTTATCATCAGTTTTCTTAGAGTGATAGGCAGCCCTTTCGGGGGCACTGAAATTATTAGCACAGAAAAAGGTGTTTTCACAAGTACTTCAGGAACTGATGAACCCAGATCATTCTTATAGTTGATAGGTCTTGGGATCTAAGATCACTTTTGGAAACTCCTCCCTTGTGTCCCATGTGGCAGGAGAGGAAGAAGCATACTCTGAAATTGCAGAGATGATGCATATTTTTGAAACATCATTAAAATAAATAAATAATGTGACAGTTATGTGCAGTGAAACATGACCAGAGTTTCTTTCCTGTTCTCTGTTACAGGAGAAACTCTGCACCTAGCAGCTGCATAATAGTATTTCAACATCTGTTATAGATCTCTAACATTGAAAAGGATGTGAAGAAGTTTAGGATCAAATGCAACTAAACTATTCTTGAAAGATATCTTTTTAACCAGTTCTTAAATATATTTGGTGATGGGAATTCTCCCACCTCTGAAAACACTTCACTGACTGCTAATATTTTTTAGCATAGGAAAATTGGATATAATCTCAAACTCTGTAACTACTATCAGTGGGTGGATGAAATATTTTCCTGTGAGTTAAGAAGGAATTTGGTTTATAAAGTCTGTTGGGACACTTGAAGAATATCGCTTACTTTTCTTTACTATGTAGTGTTTTACTATTGTAAAAAATATTTTTTTTTTTTTGGAATTGTGCCTTTTAGCTTCCTGATGTAGTTGTCAAAGTCAGTAAAAACTTGGTAGCAATTTCAGAATTCTCTGTGTTTGCTCCTAGATATTTTTTCCCTCCTCATCCCTCAAAATCCAGTAACAGAAAAAAAAATGGCAGTGGTTATAGTTATTTTCCACCACTGTCAACATGAGGATGCAGACTTTCATTGTTCTTGGTGAGGTGGCTGTATCTTTAATGAGACAGTCTGTCATATCAGCTCAGTGAATGCTTATGAGATTTCCTTTCCTGAGCCAGGAAATCTTTCACGGCAGCATAGCATGCTGATTTGCATGAGTATTTGATGGTTTTGGAGTGTTTCTTGTCTACATGTAAAAAAAAACCCCAAAAACCAACTAAACAAAAACCAACAAAAAGCTCCCACTCCTGGCTGTTACGGTTGGACATAGCTGGATAATGTACTACAAGTTTATTGAGGTTGTTGGCCTCATTAATTTTGATTATGTGATCAATTTTTAGATTCAGAACACGAGTTCTGCCTTGGGTGTGCAGTGGTTGTAGACAACATCCCCTGCAGAGCCCTTTGCAGCCACATACGGAGCTATATAGGTACAGAATGTGATTTCTCCCTCCACTGGTTTTACAGGTCATGACAGTATTTTGGTCTCCTAGCTCCAGCTACCATGAAGTGTCAAATTGTTCATCAGTGGTACTGATGGATTTGGAGCTTTCACCACATATGCTGAAGTTCTTAGAGCTCTCATAACTGGTAGATTAGGGACCTGTCTAAGACGTTTGCTTGGCAAATCTAATCTAAATATAACGGGAAGTAAACTGGTAGGAATTTGGCAGTGTGTAACTGGTAAGATTTGTGCAGAATGAAACACTACAGCATCATTCTGTTCCTGATATTCTGTTCCTAATGTTTTGTGAATAAGTTACAATATGTATTTTCACCTCTGTGACAAATCTTGAAAGTATTTTATATTCTCATTGTCTTTACCTGCTGTAAATGGAGTTTTTAGCAGTTTGTATTATTTTCAGTTTTGCTGGAATCCTTCTGTACAGGAGGCAGAAAAGGCAAGGTCCAAGGTACCCCAAAATTTTGTTAAGTTTACAGTTGGAGCTGATAAAAATGTTAACAAGTAGAAAAAACAGATTATTTCTATTAACATAATTTTAAAAAATGAATAAAATTTACCAAATAATGTAATTTATACAGAGATAAATAAAAATGTCACTGAAATAATTTTCCTCTTTTTAATCTTATCTCTCTGGTTGGAGGACTTTGTGAATTTCCCAGCTACAGTCAGATCTTCTTACAGATTCTGAAATAATCTCTACTATAGTCTTCCATGTTTATAACACTTGCATGAGAGTAGATGTGTATATTTCTGACAGCTGGATCTTCTCTATTAATTTCTTCAGAAATCCATCAGGTGTACATTTTTCTCCTTATATTTGACATGAAGCACCTTGTATGCCTGTTTTCCCTAAATCCTTGTGTTTTGATGAATAAGCTGCTTGTTTTCCAAGTGCCACTTTGGTCTTTTTAGGTCTCTTTTTGTCTCTTTGTTGTAAGGTGTTTGGTTATATTTTCTCTTTTGCAGGGCATGGGGCTATAGGGAACAGAGGTTCCACCTTTCCTCAGTATTTGTTTGTGGTCAGTAGGAGAGCACATGTAAGTTCAGCCCCACAGCTCAATTCCTTCTGCCACTTAATGGATTTAAGAGCAATTCAAGGCTCAGTTTCACTGAGACATTTAATAATATAATGAAGCAATCACTGTTGTCATGCAAAAGGCATGCAGAGGCCAGCCAGTTGCTTTCTATAGATAAGTAAAAACTGGATAAATTAAAAAATACACTGCTTAGTTTCCCACTAACAAACTAGTTCAGGCAAAGATGGGATTACCCCAAATATGTATAAGGCTTAATTCATGTTGCTGACCCATAGAATTAAATGGTTTATGTGCATATGAACAAGCTCTCTGTGTTATGAGTCATATTAGAAGTGGGATTTATAGTTATGTCGTACTTCTGAAGTGTGTCTAGAGCCAAAAGAAAAACCTCTTAGAAAGTAGCTTACAAAAAAAAAGGTTTCTGTTGTGCCTTTAATCTCTTTTGGTGCTTCTTGGAGAACAATGGCAACATTTGGTATTGCTGGCTATTAAATTTTATTGTATGGATTTACGGATTTCAATTTTAGTGTGTAGTTGTGCTTCTTTTTAATGGGGTGTACACCTATAGAGCAAGGAAGCTGTGCTGCTTAATCTGCTCGCAATTCCTAAAGCACCACAAAATTCTCTTATGAGTCTTATATTTTTTCTAAGTGTTCTCTGACAGATACAGTGCAACCTTTGTACTGATACTTTGGAAATGGCCTTTTCTTCAGGTGCATGATAGCTGATTTGTTGTCTTGCCTCTTGCTTGGTTCTTGCTTTGCAATATGATAAAAGTTCAATAATTGAAGAACTGACTCCAAATTCTTATTTGGAAAATGCTCTTTCCTTGGAAATAATTAATGATGTTTACTTTCAGAGAAGTCATACACATGAAATGAGGGACAGAAAAACGACTCTTATCTCAGAATATTTAAAGGTTTGGAGTTTTTTTTCTTCTGGTTTGCTGTGCTTGAAATGCTTTGAATGAGGTCTCCTGGCTTAAAAAATGGCATTTTTATTAGAGTTTCCAAGCATCTGTATCTTAAACCTCCTGTGATGACAGATTGCTGCAACAGTATATTATGACTTGCCTGCCTGTTAACTAAGTGCTAACCAACGAGAGTTCAGAACCACTTCGGTAAGCGCTTGCATGAAAAGCCACCATTGTCTGATAGTTGCCTTTACTGAAGGCCAGAAGCTTGCATGGTGAGGGCCAGATGCAGGAAGATGGAAGGAGGGAAGTTATCTATGGCATTAAATTTCTAGAGAAGCCATTTGTATGAATTTTTCTTGGCAGGCCTGGTTGTCATGTTCTCTAGTTCTGCTTCATATGACCACAGCTGCCAGGAATTGTCTCATTGTGAGTGTGCGACATTCCTTCTGTAGAAAGAGATGAACACAGTGAGAGTGTCAGCACTACACGAGTAATTAAAGCTTCTTGGCATTCAGCTTCACTGAGAGAATGCTAAAGTACAGCCACCCTCCCAGAAAAAGCCCCAGAAGATGGCAAAATTCAATTCAATTAAAACAGTAGAATTTCATCTGCCATTTTGTTGTGCCATAAGCGCAACTCTTTTCTTGAGAAATCCAAGGAATGTAATGTCTTGATTTGGAAACTGAGCAATGTGGCTTGCAAATTTCTTACCTGGGGTTAATTATGCCCTTGGTGGTGACTGATACAGTTTGAAAGGTTAAGCTCTCTGCTTTGTATGAGTTTGTTGAGAAGATGAGCAAGTAAGCACACATCTAAGCTAGTCATTATTATACTCCAATCTGTAATTTTACCCAGCTAATTAAAGACAGAAAACCATAGTATCTAAGTCAAGATCACAATAAAATTAATTCAGTAATCTCTAATGCTCAAATCTCAATATAGTAGAATCATTCCAAATTGTAAGGTTGGTAGTGGTTTTCTCTTGGAGAAATTTAGTCAGAGGACTGATTCCTTTCAGTCTACGAATATTAATGTAGTCAGTGCTGCATATCTGCATTGACCTGGGTGGTAAAGGACATGGATCTCCTTTGAATGTATGTATTCAGGGACCAGAGCATTTACTCTGCTCTTCTACTGGAGCAGTGCAATTTTCTTGTTTGTCTTCAGGCAGTTCCAGCAGTGCTTGTAATGATTCTGTAATTTCATTTACACCTTAACTTACATTCCTCTCAGTCATTATTGTGCTTGATTTTATTTTTTTCTCCTTTCCTACAACTACACAAAGCCTTTCAATAGAGGTATTGGTAAATTATACATAATAGCAATATTAACACAATAATATAAAATTTTATGCCTGAAGTGCCAATTGACTTCTTCCACTATTGGTTGGGTTTTACTTTTGAAAAGCTATTAAAATCATAACTTCCATAAATACCCACACAAAGTCTCACAGTATATCCATAAAACTACTAAAAACCCATTAATGTCTATTCACTTTAAAAATGGGTAAAATAGAATGCTCAAATTCTTTTTGCTTTGTTTTCTAGTCTCTCATTCATAAAATTTGTTACAATCTAGAGTAAGGAACTAGAAGCATGGCTGGTAACCAAAACATGTACAATGACTTTCATTAGACCATCTGCCCCAATAATTCAAGTTTACACTTCCTCTACCTCTTCACAGGCTGTACAAGGAAGGAGAGATGCACCAACTTTGGAAATGGTCAGTGGTATAAGGAAGTGAAAAGCAATTTTACGTCATGGACTTCGATTTTATAGGAACAGTTTTCCATTGGTTCTACCTCCGAGGTCACCTTTTCATCTTCAGTAGCAATTAGATGAACATAAGACTTCAGAATAGTTGCAAGACAAACTCTTTTTGTGATGAGAAATGTTTAGGCCTTTAGTGATGATTGGAAGTTTTCCCACTGAATTAACTTGATTTTATCAAGGACATTGTTTGTGGTTGTGGACAGATAATCTGAAAGTATTAATGCATGGGAAGGTGAGTAGGGAATCTTTGCTGAAAAATTAGAACTCTATTCAAGAAGCAAAGTACCTAGGACCCCAAATCAACAAAAATATTGTTCTCTTAAAGTACTAAACAGTATGCATTCAAACAGTAATGTAAATGCCTCATGGCTCTCCCGTGTCTTCAATATTTACTAAAAGGAGCTTCTGCTTCCTGTGAGTGACAGTGAACTAGCACACTAATTTACACTTTGGCTTTGATCACAAAACCTGTGATATATTTTATTAGAATAATTTCTATTCATAATGAAATGATTAGTGTCCTCCAATGCCAGCCTCACATTTGGACCTATTTTCTTCACATTTCTTATATAATTTGCAACAGATCCGTTAATTGGAGTTGTCATTTAGTTGCCAGCTTTACTGGAATCAATTTTTTAATCAATGTAGGACACATTGTAATTGAGAATGAGGTTCCAGGTATCCTAGTGGTCATTTCATGGTGCTCCCAATAAATATGACAATTTAGAGAACATGAAATTAGTCTCTCATCTGCTAAATGCATCCTGCTGTGAAATTGCAGCCAGTTAGAAAAGGAAAGATGCCCTTAGCATAGAAAAATGGTTTGAGAGAATATGAAAGTTATAATGGAAAATGTAATAGATGCCAGAAATAATTACACAGGTGACTTCCACAGAGTATGATTACCATTCGTTGTGTTTCTTGAGAAAACCACAGCCTGTTATTAATTAAGCTGCAAAAAAAGGAATCTGCTGTAGTTTTTTAACCATCAAATAGTCTGCTTTTCCTTTATATACATTATATTCTTTCAAAAGATACTTGTTCCTGAAATCTTTTTTTCTATGGAAACAAAGGATCATTTAATAAGCTATTTTTGGGGTTGTGCTATACTCTATCTTAACCTCTTGAGATACCACTTTGAAACAGCTTAGCTGATGAGAAGTTAATGTGCAATGATGTTTTTAAAGATGTATAGGAGGGAAATAATGCTGCAGAAATGGCACTGCTTTGAATATTGACTGTAAAAAGCACATAACATTGCAAGCCATCCAGGTGAAGAACTCGCAAGGACATCAGTGTGTTGCTGCCTATAGGTCATTCACTAGACTGCTTCCTTTGCAAGTTCCCTTCTGTCAGAATGCCTGTGAAATGACTATGCTGCTGGATGTGTTTGCAACCTTCAAGATGGTGGGGTCTGGTTCTAACCAGGAATTATATATCATGGTGGCTTCTGAGCTGTTTGACTTACCACTTTTGATGCTACTGACTTTTGAGTACAACCTGCTTTTGACTGGGGATGAGGGTAATGTACTTTCTTAAGTGATTTGGAGTCTGAGCCAGTGAATAGGGCTTTAGTTATGCATTAAGCCCTGTCTCATCTCTTAAGCACAACCCACCAAGCTGAGGCCTTGCAGTCTAAATGCTCAGTGAGGTGAGTGACACAAGTTTCTCCAGGATGCTATTCTACAACAACTTAATTTCTTGTAATCAGTCTGAATAGTCTGAAGTCTGCCATTAGTGATGCCAACAACATCGGATATGGTGGGTGGTTATCACAACACTACAGCGATTCCTCCATCCAGCCTCTCTTGTTAGCTGTCCCTTCCTTCTGATCATGCTCATCGAGGAGGTTAAACAGACTCTACTGAAGTCACTAGACAGGAATACACCTAGAGGTAATGCAGCTATCCAAACCAAAGTACAAGGCTGCTGGCACAATGATGCTGCTTCTGATACTTTTCTAGGCTTGCTTAGAGCTGGTTTGGGTGCAAGGTGTAAATGTAAGATCTGAAATACCACAGAGGATTATATTACATTGGAGAGATATTCCAGGTACCATATAATTTAACTTTAGAACAAATTTCTGTTCTGAAGGAAACTGAAACATATAATGCATTTAACAATGAATGGAAATAATAAACAACTTGCATTATGGAATGCTAAAGCAAAGATCTGTTTTTTGAAGCAGTTGTCACTACTACAATGAATAAAGTCAGATCTCAGAGTCAAAAAATATGCTGCTTTTTTTTTTTTGTCCCATGAGGGGATTGAAAACATGGGGATGGGTAACAGTCTTGCACAGTGAGATACAACATTTAATTGACTGAGCTATGATATAGAAATAAACTGAAAATGAAATAAACACAGCAATTGGAAGAAAAGATGATCTAGAAATACCAAGACAAGGAAGGAAAATAAGGCAACAGACAATAGTAACTGATAAATAATAAAGAAGTATCAATAGAATATTTCAGAGTGATATTGCAGTTATTAATTGTCTAAGGGATTTAGTTATTGATTTGAATTGGAATCTGTCAAAACTAACCTTAATTTTTATTGAGTTAGAAAGTTTGTTTGCCTGAATATCATCCCACTGCCAATACTGTTAAAACTTACCTCTGCAATAATTCTGCAAGAGAAATCATATGCTAGCCATAATAGAGCACTATGATAACAATAATGATGAATGGTAGACTTGAGTCAACTGTGCCACTCTGTTTATGAATAACATCTTTTTTATTAAATAATTGAGGCAAAACATTAGATATGTGGCAATCAGGCATGTCAGAAGCCTTGAAGAACAACTGTATTTCGTGAGTTCCATACCAATTAAATTAGTTTATTCTGCTGTATGTTACTATTGATTTGCATTTTCTTTCCAGCTGAAATCTGGAATTGGCATTCCTTATAAGCCCTATCCAATGCTTCTTATTATTTGAAGTACAAAACACGAATTGATGGATTCCTTTCTTTAGAGTTCCTCCTCTGTTGCTGCATACATTAGATTCCCAGCTCTCCTAATTATACAGTTAGGCACCTGATGTAGGTGCAGAGTAGGTTGTGAGCTGCAGGTTGGAAGTAGTTGTGTAAGACAGAAAGGTTTGGGATAGCCCTGGCTGTCTCCTATGCATTACTTACACACCACTAAGCTGGGGTGGACTCCCACTGGCTTCCTTCTGAGGCTCCTGGGATCTCCCACTCAGCTCAGGGGAGGGATCTGAGATCCAGCTCCCAGTGGCTGGATCATGCCAAGGTTGAAATTGGAAGTGGAAAATCTTATTTCTTGTCAGTTTTCACTCAGGACTCTGCGTGACTTATCTCAGGTCAGAGCCAGAAGACTAATCCTACAAATCCTTACCCATTTGACTGAGCCTGCTTGCATGAGTAATGGCAGAAGTGCTTTGCAGGGTTGTTTAATTTAGAACCCAATTATAAGATCATGGCTTATGTTCTTCAGCAGTGACGATGATCATTAATCAGGATGCAAGGTTTTCAATTCAGCAGGGAAACTCTGTCATGGACAAATTATTCTTTGTGAACAAACGTTCTCCACAGTCTTCAGCTCACAGATATGGCATTGCAGCAGTGATTACGCATGGTTAAGATCAATAAAATACAGCTACAGTCACCTCGAAGAGATATATGGTAGACAGTTAAACAGAAAGTAGGTTACATCTAATATCTGTGTAAAGTTAAAAGTACCTTACACCAACAAATGCTTCCAAATTCAGTGCTTTGATGGCTTGTTTATTATCTGTGTAATTTCTACTCCTATGGATGCATTTGGTTTATCTTAGTTATTTCAATGATTTGTGTTTCAGCAGTGATAAGCAACTTAAAAGAGATACATCTTGATGAATATTGATCAGATAAATATTTTAAAAGGTACAGATTAGCAGGGAAGACACGCACCACATGTAATTCATCAATTATGACAAACTGGGAAGCACTTTGAAATATCTTTAATCTGCAGGAAAAAAAATGTCCCACACTACAATATTGATTTTTTGATAATTCTTTCAAGCTGGACTCTGTGCACTTTTGCTGCAGAGAGAGGGATACTGTGACATTGCTCCAAATCACTGAGAAAGTTTCTTTGTAATGTCAGGATAATAGACTACTTAAGATAGTTAATCAAGTTACGAGTTGCAATTTGTCAGCCTGGTTGATATTTTCAAACTTTAACAAACCAATATTTTTATTTTTTTCCGGGAAAAAGTACTGATTTACTGACAGTTACTGGAATCCTTATGGTTGACAAGGCATTTTGCTTGTGTAATATCTGTGTCACAGACGTTGTGTAATGGTTATGTTTGTCATGCCACCAAAAGAAGCAAGATTGCAGCATTTCTGATTTCAAGAGATGGGAAGGGCTTAGAGGTGCTGTGTAGGGTTACAAAGACATTCTCATGACACCTTTGGGGGAGTAATAGGATTTCTGTGGGGTTTGCTTCTGCCCAGCACAATAACTACCACTTGCTGCTCACCTTTGTGTAGATGATCTTACTTCCATGTGCTTGAAGAGATGACATATTAGGATTTTGGAATTTAGTCAATCTTTCTGGCAATTGGAGCTATACAGGGGTCATAATGTGCCCCATAGCTATGCCTGCTTTCCAAATGAAGAATGAGGAAAAATATTAAGTCTGTAATCTTGAAAGAAACATGGACTAATTTGAATGTATAGCCTAAAATTCATAGTACGAAAATAAAATTAGCATCCACCTCCCTTCCCTCCCCC
>JANHGB010032468.1:476-11938 GCA_026283785.1 Coracopsis vasa | reverse complement strand
GACTGGTGGTCCCGGTCGGGAGGGGAAAGGCTGGCCTTGTTCTCATTCCCTAAAATAGGCAGCGCTGGTCGCCGCTGGCGGAGTGGGGCACGGCGACCTGGAGCTGTGCTCCCCTGCCGCCCCGCCGTGGGACAGCCGGTCGGCCCCGGGGCTGCGCCCTCGGCCTGCTGCAGCCTTGCGGCGGCCCTGCCTGGGGTCTGTCCCGGCCTCCCGGTCACTTGTTGAAGGGTGTGGGTCCCTTCTCGGGGAGCCGGTTGATGGCCCTCGGAGGCTTCGAGTCCTCCGCCGGTGGGCTCCAAGGGTGCCAAGTGCGGCGGGGCGGGTTTTTCGGGGTTAGCCCCTCGGGTTAGCAGTGGTTCTTTGAGAGTGTGCTGTGTTCCTGGCTATCGTGGACGCCTACTTAGACGTTCCCTTATGTTGTCTGGAGGGAAAATGTTATCTACGTGTATTCGTGGTACCTATGATAGGGTTGGAAGAGGGTTGTTAACTTACTATTTTTTTGGTCGCGCGTTGAGCAACTCTGCATGTGGATATATCTAGCATACTGTAATCCAAAGTGTAAGTCGAATCCAAAGTAAACTCCGTCATAACCAGGTAAAAACCTGGCTTTTGATTCTCTTTTAATGGCAGTTTTCAGCACTGAAGAAGAGCTTCACTTTATGAGATGGAATGGGACAGGAAAAGAAGTGAAGCAGAGCCATTTCTTATGTTGAGTCTAAGATTATTCACAGTATAGGGATTTGCACATATTCTGGTTTTCATATTTAAGCTTGTAGTCGAAGATACATGTTGGTGGATTTGTGTGATCTCTATAAAAAGCAGGATTAGGAAGGTGATGGAAAAAAAACCCAAATGAGTGATGGATACTTTGTTTAGGGTGCATTGTCAGATAATATAATTTACAAAAGTGTGATGTTTCTGAGTGGTTTTTTATTTGTTTAATATTGATGCCCTTTTTCATTAGGTGTAAATTAGAGAGATCTTTGTGTGCCTAATGCAGAATAGGGAATGTGTTGGGTTTTTTTTTTTTTCTCTTGCACAGTGCCACTAGCCTTTTTGCATTGAGGCATTACCAACTTTCAGCAGAGTTACTTTCTCGTGTCTTGTCTTCTATAAGGAGTACTATACTTGAGACTTGCTTTTTAGTTGAATACTAAGCAGAAGATGCAGTCACAGGAATCTTGCAATGCAGTATTTCTTGTGAATGTTAGATTAAGAGTACCTATTTATTGTTGAAGTGAAAGCAGCAAAAATGAAATTATTTTTCAAAAGGTTTTATTCAAACAGTTTGCTATTCAGGAGAAGGAAATGGCAATGGAAATGTGTTTTCTTTGACAGTCTTCCATTTGTTTGTTACAAATGATAATATTGGCAGGCAGCTAATATTAAGTGTGTATTTTCTAGAAAATACTGTGATGTCAAGGGTTTGAGTATTTTCTAGAAAATCTGTAATTTATAGCTCGTACTTCTCAAAAAAAAAAAAAAAAGCCCCACTGATAAAGGTAAAATAAAGACTTGTGTCTTTTAAATCTTGGAAGGTCAAAAATATAGTACTTGTAACCACACTGCTCGCAATTCCAGGATCATTTTTTTATATTACAAAACTTGAAAATGCTATCAAGATTAACTACTAATTTTCTTAGGAGTAAAAATGGGTTTGCTTAAATACTAGTAATTTTAAGGGGTGTGCGTGCAGTGTACTGGGTTATGCTTGTTGACGCTTTTCCAGACATTTGTTAAAGATATTGGAAAGGTAAATTACTCTTAATATTTTGTAGTGGTTCTCTGATTAAATTTACGTGTGTATGTGTGGATGGAGGAAGGAAGAAGGAAAATCTGAGAAGGCAGGTAGTAGTTACTTTCCTCTTTGTCTTAAGCATAATTCTTAAAGCCTGTCTGTGAAACTGCTTCAGACTAACTTGATGTTCTAGGTGAAGTGTTTAAGGTATAGTTCTGGGTATGAAACACAAATACCATGGGTTTGTATTTTATTTAGTTGAAAGGTACTGTCGGCTTGCTCCAGTTAATTGAAATTCATATATCTTTGTATCATCATTTCCACACATATTTTTTTCTCCTTGGAGTTAATTTGCCTAAGAAATGTAATGCCACACGTTAAATATGATGTTACGTTTGAAGTTTCAAGGTACTTTTTTCTGGGCTTTTAGAAGCAGTTGATACAGTTACATTTTTTTTAATTCTTTGGGGAAAATGGGACTTCTGACAGCATGTTCTTAAAGAGTGGATTGTCAGATAATGTTAATGGAGCAGTATAAACTCTGAATTGGCTGCAATGTAGCATACATTCAATTTTTAAAAGCCTTTTAATGTATATTGGTGAGCTAGACAACTCTATGGTATAATTTTTACTACCTTAATAAAAATAGCAACTACTTTGGATGTCGTGATTAGTGATAGCAAATAAATCTATCAAAGTGTATAGATTATGAAATTTTCCAGCATACTCTAATTCTTATTTCATAGATATGGAGAGAGTTAAGTAATAGCTAGTAAACACAAAATACTGTAATTCATGGGTGTGACATCTGAGGAGCTTTCATAGAAGTAGTGGAGTATTCTGTAATCCCGGCATGGCTAGGTTGGAAGGACTGCAGGAGCGTTGGGGTTTGAGAGCCCAGTTAAGCTTTTGGTTGCGGTTTTCCCATGTACATTCCACCTAGTAATGGGTAGATAGGAATGGCCGTGAGGCTTTTGTGAAATGGTGCATTCCCAATTGAGCCTTTTAGTAAAGGAAAGATGAGTTGTTTGGCAATGCAAGATCTGAATGAGGCCATGCACACCATACTGTTCAGGCCAGAAGAATCTATCTGAGTGCCTTAATATGGTACTTACTCTGGATGGTAGATTGTGTTTCTTTGTTGGCTTTTCTTTAAGGTGGTGGACCAATGTGCTGTATAACAATTGTAAGAGATTTTTGAAAGTGGTATTGGAAAGCTGTTTCTAGGAGGTGATAAATCAGCAACAGATTATGATTAAATATCATTGTGAAAATTGTTCTTCCAGCCAGCTTATAACCTGATTTTGATTTCATAACTTTCTGAAGGAGTGCTTTAGAGGAAATAACGTCTGAAACCAGGTTTATGAAAGCTCAGCAGCCTTAGTTACAGAAGAGCTTCCACTGCTACTCTCGTGCATAAGTTAGTCTCCTGCAATTTAATGTATGTGTGATGAGAATCCTGTCAGTGTGTCACTTTTTGATGTGAACTCTTCTCCACTATATAGAATTAAGTTTCCAAGAATTTTGGTTATTATATGTTTGTGTGCAGGCTGCTGAAGTAAACTGTAGATCTGAAGAGCATGGCTGTGGGATGCTTATTTAAGGGTTTCTTCTCTATTCTTTGTCTTGGATCTCTAGAAGGGGATTGGGCATTCTTTTTCTGCAGCTGCTAGCTTCTGCATAAACATTTATACACTATATTGTTTACCTGTCTTCGTTCACATGCTGCTAAGTTTTTTTTTCTGTTCTTTTATCTCTTTCCCAACATAAATTCTTGTTATTCTTTAATCTATAACTCAAACATTTGTGTATAAAATGGAATTTTGTCCTTTGTTTAACACTCTCAACTCTTTCCTCTGCCCTGTCCTCAGTTTAATTTGTTAACAAGTTTATACTGCCATTTGTGAAAGGTCTTTGTCTAGTCATATGTATAGAATGGTCTGAAGGCTGAAGCTTGTCAGGACAAACTTCTTAAATATCATTAAAGGTATGGCTATATAGCATAGCATAGTTGCTCCTCCATTTGAAAGCATAGTTTTGGATAATTTCAGTTACTGGGTCAAAAAATAACCTCTAAAAGGCATAACCGTATGTGTCGCTATTGGATTTGGTTTAGCTGACTGTTCTTAGCAAAGATCTGGTGTTACAACCACAGTTGTTTTTAAGAAGTACATTTGCAGCCAAATGAGGTATAATAGCTTTCTGTTACTGTCCAACTAAACCATTTTGCTTCATGTTACAGTGAAGCAGGATATAAATAGATGTGCTTCTTGCAAATATCTGCCTTTATGAAAGAGGCCATCGTATTGACATATCCTTAGCTTTTTGTTCATACCCTCTGTCACACCCTCTGATCTCTTAAATGAGCTGTTATTGTGAAGGGTTTCTGAACACTTACAGCTGTGTAAGATGTAGGTCTCATTCTGTCAAATCTAAACATGTATAGGAAGGTTCACAGGAGCAGTTTAGCTGGCAGATGGAGGAAATGGTGACTGGAAGTGAGATCAGTGACTTCTTTAGCGCAGCTGAATCTAGAAAAGGCTGTTGGTGTGCAGCTGGTGAGTGAAGTTTGAACTAATTCGAGTGCTTCTGCCAACAGCAGATTGAGGAGTGTTCTCACAGTCCTTTTTGATGTCAGAGCTTTGGGCATAAGAACCTCCTGCTGGTGATGAGTGGCTAGGAGCAGTTGCATCATTGACCAGCATGATGGATCCATAAGAAGATTTCCATCTGTTTCTGTATTCTAAGTGAGCTCGGAAGAATTTGGTACATTCTTGTAGAGACACAGTAGGAGTTTTGAGGGGCATTAGAAAATTGCTGGCCATTATAACTTAGACTTTGATCAAATGTTCAGTTTTTGTGCTCAAGCGATGCATTAGCAAAATTAGTATACCAGTTTGTGGGAATTTCTTGTCCATGTTATCACACACACAGTGGGGTGCCTACAGAAGGTATAGGTAAAAGCCTGTTTCCTTTAAAGCATTGTAAATCCCTTTGTCTTTTGGATGACGATCTACATTTCAGGTTCAGTGTGCTCTGTAGGTATTTAAAGAGTAAAACTTGCTGCCAGGATTAGATTATTTTTCTCTCTATCTTTTATTATCTATTAAATCTATTTCCATAACTTTAAGCAAGAGCTGAACCCCTGCCAGTCTGAGTCTTCCCTTAAAAGTAGCTTGATAGCAAAGCTACACAGAACATCAGTACCTTGATTCCAAATAAAGCTTGGCTTGTCTTTTTGAGTTGATACATCCTTATCCTTCTTACACTTGAGAAGCCAGACTATTCTGAAATAGTAACTTTTGCCTGATGGCTTTCTGTGCAAAAAACAAGGGAAACTTAACTAATTTTCTTATGTTAATGGTTGTTGCTCATACGTCAGTGGTAAAATGGATAATTGGATACTCATAGTATCTGCTGATACTAGTTCTACTGTTAGAATTTGAAATAGCAAGTCTTTGACTTTTACTTGCAGTGAAGATTATAAATGATTAGTCTCCTAGGTTAGGTGTTGTGGTTTCTTTTTTGCTTTAAGCACGTCAAAGTCATGTTTAATACATTTTCATTGCAAATAATCTCTAGAAAGAATTCTAGGCACGTGTTTTGTTGTACATCGCATTATTGTCATGGAAAATAAACTACTCTTTCAAAAGTTTAAAGCTGTACCACAAGCCAGTACCAGTGGTGCTCTGAGGTGTCATCCTTGTGGTGTGGACTGGGAGGAGGAAGAAGGCATGCAAAGCTTAGGTGACTTTATGGAGGCTGGCATAGGAATACTAATGCCTTCTGGTTAGACTTGTGGTCTAGTAAATGGGTATGAATCTTTCATACAAACTAGTGTGTTAACTTATAAAAATGTTATTATTTTCATCCTGAAGCTTTGTGTGATAATGCCACACAGGTCCTATTTCCTTCTCTGTTGTCAGATAATGGCTCTGGAGAGGAGCACCTGGGTTTATGTGGATGTTCCTGTTACTGGGAGAAGCGACTGAGCTCTAGCTAGTAGTGATTAAAATGCTGAAGAGCCTTCATCCAGTGTAATAAGTAATACCATGTTTTAGCTAAGATTTCTGAGCTCTTAATGGTACCTTTAAACTAAATTCTTACAACAGTAATATGAACAGAATAAATGACAGTACTGGGCTAACCCGATTATTGCTATATGTAATATTCCAGCAGTTGGCTGTTCATCATTAGGTGTGGTGACATCCCATTAGTTGCTATTTAATCTTGTCTTTACTGGCACTGCAAAGTTTGATTTGGAAAGCACAAAGAGCTGCAGTCCTTATTAAGGCTTGCGTATCAAAGTAGTAGTGAAAACTTTCCCAGCTCAGAATACAATCAGCTTTTTATCTGGCCTTTTCTATTGAAATATTGGACAATGTTAGAAACTGGATTTATATGTCTATCTTCCTCAGTCCATAGCAGTGGGAAGGCTTAAAATTACAATGTTCCATAAAGGTCAAGAAATTTAAATGTGTAGGTATTCTATCAGTATCTCCTTTTCTTGTCCTGTCTTCTAATACACAATGAAATATGGGCTGATTTTAAGCAGGAAACAGTTTAGCCCATTTTTAATATGTGGGATAATTGGGGGTGGGAGACTTTTGAAAGGTTTTTTCAGCTCTAATCAGACAATGTGTGAATTCAGGCATGTTTTAGATTAGTGGTGACAATTCCTGTTACTTTACTAACATCAAAGTGATCTAATGGGGTTCTTAGTTGTCTGGCTAAGTATCTTGTCTCCCCATGCTGCTCCAGGAAGGCAGCAGTGTCTTCTGTAGATCTCTGTCATATCTGCCCACACTAGCTGTCTGTATCCGGTCAGCTGACTAGCTTTTGATATGACAAGTAAGAAAGTCCTCATGCATTAAGTTAACAGGAATTCAGCTTTAATGCTGCTCATAACTTAACAAACTTAGGAACTCTCGTGTTTGCAGTATCAGTTGTTCTCTGCATCCATATTTTCGTGTCTGCATATGCTGCAGTTCATGTCTGCATACACTGCAGTTAACATGGTTATAATGGCAGTGATTCTAAAAATTTTAAGCTATGTTTGAATAAAGACTGCCTATGTACTATATATATGTAGATTAAATGTAGGCATGACCACTATAAGGGAAGATGGATTCTCTCACATGTTTGATGTTATGGAAGTAAGGTAGACTTCCGTAGAAAATGTTGGAGGATATAAAATTTATTTTAAATATGAAATTTTTAGAAATAAATTACAAGTAAGCAGACTTTTCCCAGTTTCTCTTAATTTTAATGAAAAATTCTTGCTAACCCTTATGAGGCTAATGGAAAGTAAAGTTGTATGAACAAAAAAATTTCAGTTCGTTCACACTGACTCTAGGTCATCCAGGTACTTTGGTGTTAAATAGAAGTAATTATCAGTAAAATAATGGAATGTTTGTGGACAAGTAGGTAACTTTATGCACTGTGCACTGCGTGAATGTGCCTTAAGACTGAAAGGAGAGACTCATTTAGTCCAGTCCCTTCTTATTACAGGAAATAATCCTTTAATAACTGTGTCAAACTTTATCTTAATGCTAATTAAATTTCTTTCCTGCTGAATATCAGTTGTAAATTCTGGTTCTGTGATGTCTGCTGGCCTCCAGCCTGGCTGACTTTGGCAAACTTACAGACACAGGGTTTTGTGGCAACATTTTCCTCTAGCTTAAGTAGCTCTCCTATCCACCTATTGCCTGCTACAGCCACATGTGCCATCTAATAAAGGCCTGTCCTGTTCAGTCTGTGTTTTGAATAAGCTAGATGTCTTTTTTCAGTTTCTTCTTTAGCTATCTTGTTTTTAGAATGAAGTGATGTTTTCTGTACAAGTGCAAATACCATCTTCCCTGTAAGATCATAGAATCATAGAATAGTTAGGGTTGAGAAAGGACCTTAAGATCATCTAGTTCCAACCCCCCTGCCATGGGCAGGGACACCTCACATTAAACCATGTCACCCACGGCTCTGTCCAAACTGGCCTTGAACACCGCTAGGAATGGAGCATTCACAACTGCCCTGGGCAACCCATTCCAGTGCCTCACCACCCTTAAAGAACTTCCTCGTTATATCCAATCTAAACTTCCCCTGTTTAAGTTCTAACCCGTTACCCCTTGTCCTATCACTACAGTCCCTAATGAATAGTCCCTCCCCAGCATCCTTATAGCCCCGCTTCAGATACTGGAAGGCTGCTATGAGATGTCCACGCAGCCTTCTCTTCTCCAGGCTGAACAGCCCCAACTTTCTCAGCCTGTCTTCACACAGGAGGTGCTCCATCCCCCTGATCATCCTCCTGGCCCTCCTCTGGACTTGTTCCAACAGTTCCATGTCCTTTTTATGTTGAGGACACCAGAACTGAACACAATACTCCAAGTGAGGTCTCACGAGAGCAGAGTAGAGGGGCAGGATCACCTCCTTCAACTTGCTGGTCACGCTCCTTTTGTTGCAGCCCAGGATACCGTTGGCTTTCTGGGCTGCGAGCGCACACCGAAGCTGGCTCATGTTAAGTTTCTCATTGACCAACAGCCCCAAGTCCTTCTCCGCTGGGCTGCTCTGAATCTCTTCTCTGCCCAACCTGTAGGTGTGCCTGGGATTGCTCTGACCCAGGTGCAGGACCTTGCACTTGGCATGGTTAAACTTCATAAGGCTGGCATCAGCCCACCTCACAAGCGTGTCAAGTATAGCTGTACAGGATACAAAGAGCAATCTCAGTTCAGAATTCAGAGATTAATCACAAAATACAGCTTCATGCTTTCATGTGACCCTTCATGTAAAAATGAAGATGGTGCTTCCAACATAAGAAAAGATCAACAGCTAACACAAAGTTCTTGACACATGAGATTACTTCTGGTGTTTCCACAATATGGTCCCAGTTTGCAGACCATAAAAGAGAGAGTACCTTCCCATACAGACTCTGGATAAAAGAACACGGTAACAAAAGTGGTTGCTGGGATTAAACTCTGGGCTCCTTTAGACATCATGTTCCTCAGCAGAGTTTCTTACATAGGTCCCAAGGGACCTTTTTTAAGGAAAAGGGCACCAGTTCTTTCTAATTCAGACATTTGCCCTTCTTGGTTGTTGTGAAAGTGTTGCTAGAGAGTGTAGCTAACAGTACACAGTGGCTGGAGTAACAGAAGTAATCTTGCTTCAACACTTATGAAAAGAGCTTACAAGCCTTGCCTCACCAAAACAGGTATCTGCTTTCATTTATTAGGTAGGGTGAGAGAGCAGAAAGGATGAAGCTTGAAAGGTCTTTCTTTAAGAGGGCAAGACTATGGTTGCTGCATGTCTCTAGACCTGGAAGTCTTTTAGCCTGTAGGAGAAGGTTGCCTGCTAAGAAACCCCTGATGCCTGTTCACAAAGGTGTTGGAACAGAGCATTTCTCCTGATAGTTAGGATTTTCACCATTTGATTCAGGGTACTTAGGAGCCAGGCAGAACAACCACTGGAGGTGGCTTAGTTAAACAGCTTAGGTCTAACACACAACTCCTTCTTCCTTCCCTCTTTAGCAAAAGTACACTTTTTGCACTGTATTTTCTCTTTCTTTCTGTACAGTTCAGACTGGGAGATGCAGTTCACTGCCAAATATGTCATACTTCTCTCCCAGCAGGAGAGCACATCACTCATTGAGGAAGCTGCATTTCAGGACTGCTAAAGTTGCTTTTGATTAGTACCTTTGCCTTTCAGTGGTGAGTCACCCTGTTCTTTCCTCCTGTGAAAGCTAATCTTAGTGGTTGTTTTGGGACAAATACTTTACAACTGCACTTATTCACTAGGAGAGAACTCAGTGCCTTTCTATTTACAGCAAACTTCCCACACTCTGTTGTCTTGTGATAGATCTGAACTTCACAGAATCACAGGGGATGGCACTGTACCCTTCTGTGCTGAAAAGAGCTTGAGAAGAAAACTATGCAGTGCAAGAAGCAGAAAAACGGGAAAGGGCAACAGAATAGTCTTCCATGGAGATGCTTCAAGACATACCTATTTGTTTCTGGGGAGCTGGAAAGGAAGCTGAAGCCCTAAGAAACTGTGGGGCATTTATTAGCCTCTCACTATCCAAGCTCAAGAAGTCCTATGACCCAGGCTAGCAGAAGACCTTGTAAGACACACTGTAACACCATCCTGCTGGAGAAGGGGAATCCATGTAAGTAAACTAATCATTCGAGATGCTGTTGTGGTAAATAATTACGTTGTGTGATTGTGTAAGCACAGATAACTCTGTATGCCACAACGGTTTTGCTTCCTCTTGGGGAAATTATCTGTGACCGAGGAGTGCCTACACATCTGCCTACAGAGAAGTGTAATGGAAAATTAGACAGGGAACAAGAACACCACTGGCTGTCCAGATTGTAGTGACAGTGGTATCTATGAAGTTTATTTAGAGGTTTGTCCAAACCCTTACATATATCAGAGTATTTCTAGATGCTTCTTTGCTCTATGTCAGAGTTATTTATGAATTTTTCCAGGTTAAATGCAGCAAGGCAGCAATACAGTCTGAAGGCCTAATAGCAAGAGAAGGAGAGATTCCCAATGAAAGTGTTTGAGCATGGCACTGGCCTCCATGCTAACAAAGGTTTGTTGGTGCTGGTTTGGGGCACGATTCCCATCCTGCCCATGGGACTATCATAAGCAGTAGTTGTTTTGACTTCCAAGAAACTATGATCCAGTTGTGTCTTGACAAGATTGTGGAATATGAAGAGGGTGGTTGTTTCTCCAGAAACTGGGTCATCCTGCTCCCATCTGTTGCTTTTGAGTTAATCCTAATGTTACACCATCAGATAATTTACTCACTTCAGAATAGCAGTCTTTTAAAGAAAATATTTAGTATATTCTGTCTTCACTGCTAGCTATTGACGCAAGATGCAATCCTGCAGTTGCTTTGTGTTTTTATAGAAAAGAGAGAAGTGGTAGCTATAGCGAAAGGCACAGCATGGTTTTCAAACTTGTTCATGCTGTGTTACTAAGAGATTTTACTTTCCGAATCTGAGGATCAGTTTTACTCCCATTCACCATTATACACCACCCTTGTGGCAACACCAGTGATTACTTCCAAAGAAACATAGTTACAGAAGAGTGAAATATATTTGTATCAGCCTTTATTCCACTTTAGTGGGTAAGACAGAAGGAGGAGAGCCATTTCCGTGTTCTACACTGAAAAGTTTCTAAGAGAGAAAGTTTTGTTAGTGGGCAGATGGCTAAAAATGGCTTGCTGTGGCATTTTTTTCTTCTCTCTAAACTTCCTATCAAATAGCATGTACTCACTACTAAATAACATTTACTCCTCATCAGAACTATTCTGCTCTCGTGGGTTCCACGTTCCCATTACAACATATTTCAAGTGCATAACTGAAATCAGCTGGGAGATGGTAATCTGAAAAGGTTTCAGTATTAGGCCTAATAGTTACAGGTATTTTCACCAGTTTAGATCTTCCAAGAACATGAAACCAAGAGTCAAAGAAATTGTAGCATGCAGAATTCAGCATCTTTTTCCCCCTGACCTTTTTAAAGGGCTATAGTCGCTTATGAAGCAGCACACATCCAGTTTGATGCATACATAGCTTCTGGATGGCCAGACATGATTCCCAGTCCTTTAGTTTGCCCAGGACATAAGAAATCAAGGCAAAGCACTGATGCTGTCATGCAAATTACTAAGAGGTTTATTTTAGTGTCCAGATGCAGAGAGGTCACATGACTTTATGTCTGCAGTAGTTAAATG
>JANHGB010032466.1:0-27611 GCA_026283785.1 Coracopsis vasa | reverse complement strand
TCAGATACTGGAAGCTGCTCTGAGGTCTCCATGCAGCTTCTCTTCTTCAGACTGAACAGCCCCAACTTTCTCCGCCTATCTTCATACGGGAGGTGCTCCAGTCCCTGATCATCCTCGTGGCCTCCTCTAGACTTGTTCCAACAGTTCCATGTCCTTTTTATGTTGAGGACACAAGAACTGCACACAGTGCTCCAAGTGAGGTCTCATGAGAGCAGAGCAGAGGTGCAGAACTCTGGTGACAGCACTGAGGACAGTGTCTTCAGTGTTTAGTAAGTGACTCTTCAGGTTTCTTTTGAACAATATTGATTAAACACGTCTAGTCTCTTAATGTGGTTTAAATACATAGGGTGTGTTGTGCAGTCCCTCCACAGAGAGGACGCAAAACCAGTCCCCAAGAATTCCATCAAATTTCATTAGGGTTTTGATGAATTGCAACTGCTAAGAAATTGTCTCCCAGGACTTGGAAATTAGTCAGTACCAAATAGTACAGATGTCAAATCACCTAAAGAGAATAACACTGAAAAATACTGGCTGGGAGAACTGTCTGCTACGGAAGTGTGGAGAAAAGGGTTAGAAAGAAGAAGAAAGTCACTTCAAGAAGGGGTTGGACTCTCCCAGTGATGCAGCTTCACTTTCCTGTACTTGTAAAGTGCTTTCTGAGGGGGGGGTGTGTGCATACAGAATGAGTGGGGAGAATATTGATTTTAGTCTCTGAATTTGGTTTCAAGGTTTGGATTGATTCAGTCTAAATACATTGAGTTTGAAAGATCTCCAACCATTTATTTCTAAGTGGCATTTAAAAAAGTATTACCCTAGATTAATCTAGTGAGTAGTATTGTAAGTGCCAGAGTTTATGCTTATTACACGTATTGAACAGGTTCCAATCTCTCATCTAGAATAAATGGTGGAAATGGGAAGAAAAATCTTTTGATTCTTCAGAACTGTATCAATCACTTCTTGCATCGAGCATCGTGTTGATACGTGGCTGTATTGGAGAAAAAGCATGCACAGATCTATACCATTGGCAACATGATTATCATTTAATTGTGGAAACTATGTGTGTATCCCAAATATCTAAATATCATAATGTGTGAAAAAGGGCACAACTGCTTGGCAAAATGAGTCAGTGCTGAGTTTAGAGTGGATTTTATCAGATCCTTTTGGACCCACTTCAGGAACAGGAATGCTCTGGCATAGCTGCCCCAACCGTGATTCAGATCCACGCTGATTCTTGCTGATAGTTCTGTGTGTTGTGTTGATAAAATTAAGGTATTTTCCACCTTACATGATATATGCAAATGAATAGCTTCAAGATAGACTGTCTCTCTATAAAAGAGACAATAAAAGTTCAGTCTCATGTTCTCTAAAGCGACAATGGTTCAAATACTGCAGCTTCCCAAATTTAAAATCCAGATTTCTGCCATCAAAGAGTTTAGCAGCAGTCTGCTCTATTTTGCGTTTAATCTGTTATTCTGAAGCTTTGAGGGTGTTTGGATGTGAGATTTTACTTTGATTTTTTTTCCCCAAGACAGCAGCCACTGCCTATTTGCATTTGGGATTTTGCTTTTGAACCTAAAATTGGATCGGAAACCCAAAATTCAAGATTGAAAAGACTGATGTTGCCAATGGCAGAAATAATTGCCAAGTGTAAAGCTGATCCAGAATTACTTTTGGATTCTGGCCACTGCAGAATTCCACAGGTTCTTCTATCTGCTTCAGAGAGATCAGGAAACCACTGTTGTTATTTGTATGGGTTTCATAGAAAGGTATATGGAATAAAAATGTGTAAAAGGGAGAAAAGGGGGAAAAAGTGTGGAATAACACAATAAAATCTAGGTGTACTTTGTGGACTAGACTTGTTCCCCATTGATACTTGTGAGACGGAAGTCTCTCTGGGTGTAGTGGAAATTGTCTATCAGCAAAACCTCTTCTTAACACAGAGTTTAGTTGGAAAGTAAGTGTTTGCTCACTGTATTTTCACATGCTTCAGCACCTCCTGGTTTAGATAAGGGAGAGGGATACTCAAGTAATCTGGTATTTCTGACCCTGCCAGAATAAGGAAGTCCTGAAGCCCTCGGTCCTGAAAGGTTATCTGGAATGAACAAAACCTTTTCTGATGTTCATTCAACTTGCATCATCGTTTAAATCTGATTAATGTTGACAGTAGTGACTGTAAGAACCTAATCTCTTTCAGTTGTCTATAAATGTCTGTGCAATGCAAAGGAAGAAGGAATTCTTAAAATCCAAGGAAATATCAAATATAACTCTTCTGCCTTGATTTGGCATGATGTTATTTAAGTGTGTTTATTAAACCAAAGAGATGAAAAGGTGTCTGAAACAATACTGGCCTATAATAGTCTCAAAACTTGTACTGTGAAATTCCAATTTTGCGTATTTAACCTTCCTATATTCATCTTTACTGGAATAACTCTAAATCAACTTCCACCTTCTACCCTAAACCCTGTAATTTCATTATGTTATCTTGTTATCTTCCCCCCCTCCCCTCCCTGCTTTGTTCCCTTGTACAGTTATCCAGTATTCAGAAAAGCATTTAAACACTCACTTGATTCCACGGAAGTCAATGAGACTCAAACATGTGCTTAAGTGCCTGCTGAATTAGGGCCCTGATTTGCATCATAAATACATCACCACTGCTCTGGAGCAGTTGTGAGGCTCAGGGCTGGCAGCTTTTACCACTGCTCTACCTCTTACAAACTTTGTTACTCTCACCCTCTGCTGCTGGCATGGGGATGAAGGAGCAACCAGGCCATAGTAGGTATCTTCTCATCCCTCCTGGAGCACATCCAGGCTCACAACACTGACAGCGCTGCTGTACCCATGAGAGGTTCCTCCCTTCTCCTGGACCACCCTCTGAGGAGGGCAGAAGCCACACCGTACTGCAACACCTTTAACCACACCATATTTCAGCACCTTTAACCACATTTAAACAAGTTACAAGAAGATTACTTGAAGGTAACAGCCAGGTAACATAACCCATAAAAGTAGGAATGATTTACAAATATGTAACAAGGAAAAAACTAATTCTGTGGCTCCTGTCACCGTGAGGGTAGGCTTAGAAATGGTCTAATCAATATGGGAATGTTTGCTGTAATGCAGTCTGTCAGCTTTTTAACCAACCAAAAAAGCTTCAGCAAGTCTATAAACAGAATTCACCCTCTCTCTGCTGAATCCTGCTTGTGCCAGCACTATTTTTTCTTCTCATTATGTTCCATATTAGCAGTTGTCTGTCATGGGGTCTTGTACAAACTCTCTTAAAGAAACATCTATTCTGCAACCAAGGGAATTTGTCTCCAAGCATGGGAGCTAGAAAGTGCCTAATGAAAACAGTAAGGGTTTTAGCCTGAATTCTGGTTTAGACCCTGAGCAACTCTGAGGAGCTTCAGGAGAAAAAGTTTTGTGCTGCTAAGGCTAAAGAAAAAGCACACACAGGTAAAGTGAAGAGTATGTTTAATGTTCTGCTACACAAGCCTTACGTTTCACCTTTGCACTATTGCTAGCTGATATATATTTATGTCTATATACAGTATATGTTCTATTTAGAGTCTATTTAGAGTCTCTAAAGAGAAACTGATTTTCCCCAGAAGAGTCTGTGTGCAGTAGCTTGGCGGTGGTGAGTATCATGGCTCCTGGATGCACAGAAGATGGAAGTTTTGAACCCTTTCTGCCCACCAGAAACTACTGAAATCTGACTACACCACAGAGTGCAGGAAATTATTTTCTTATGAGATGCATATGTTTTAAAAGAAGCAACATTGCCATGTATTTTACATGGGTTATTAAATAACTGTATAAATTTAATGATTCAGATGTTTTGCATTATAACCTGGCATCTCAGGAGGCATGAAAATAGCACAGTAGGAAAATGTCATTGCATACTTCATAGGCAGAGCTGTTAACAAATGGAAATCCTTTTATAACTCTATAAGAGATCCATCTTTAGTCCCCTGCCTGTCTCAACCTTCCACTGGTCTTCTGATGTGAATAAACTGTGACTAACGTGCACTAGTAACAAGACTGTTGGTACTGCCAGAAATCTTTACTTACTTTGGAAAAGAAAATAACATAAAAAAGGAAAACCTCTTCTCTAGTTTGCAATTAGTAACAGTGCAGGAAAATGGGAAGAACCCTGGTTTAGCATTCACCTCAGAGAACAGAGGGAGCAGATCACCATCCTTTGATCCCTTGAAAAATGAATACTTTCTAACCTGGGAAGTTCAAGCACAGATCATCAATATTTCGGTGCATAAAGTGCTTGGGTGGGTATTGCACCCCTTGATTTGTTGTTTGTTAGACGAGTTTTGGTTGGTTACAGCATTATACATCGTAGTAACTTTATTTATTGCCACTGTCACAACAAAGCAAAGCTGCTATTATGTTATAACAAACTAAAGCTACATTTCTAAACCATCACATCTACCCAAACTACAGTGCTATAACACCTAATTTACAGTTTATTCCAATCTCCTGGACACAGGAAATATAAAACAGTAAAAAAAAGAAGGATTTCATTGGCTCATCCCAATAGAAGTCCTTTCTGGTTTGGCTGTTCATCATGCAAAAAGGGAAGCAAAATATATTGTTCATAGTGTTTTTATATGGTAAGTGCACAAATATGCAATCTACATATTACTGCAGTGCTGTCAGGCCAGTTTATCAAATACCCTGTGAGCCCCTGGCCAGAAGAATGCATACCCATAGGTCTGCTAAAGGCTTTTGTTAATGTGAGCTAACACATGTATAGAGTTTTAAAGTACTACAGATGAACATGACTGTGTGCCACAAAGTATAGGACCAAGCTGTTGAGACAGTGAGATGAAAATAGGAGGCAGACGTGAACTCAGCTGAGGTATTTGCTGAACTGAATCAAAGCAGCAGTTCAAGAAGTTTGTAGCTAAGTTCTCATTTTCTTACTCTGAATCCCAGTGCAGCAGAGCAAAGCATAAAGGCTCATATTCAGCTCACTGCTTAGGAACTCGCGTATGCTTGGATGGCATCAGAAGGCTCATTAATGTTGACCATGGTTAGAACTGTTTTGAGTTGGAGCCTGAGAAGTCAACTGCAGGGATTGGGCCCTATGGAAAGACCTGTGGAGGGATGAAATGAGTGCTGAGAAGACATCTGGGAGGTTTTCTCAACTGCAAGCTTTTTTTCCTAGCTATAAAGCACAGACATTACATTACATTCCCACCAGGAAACTGGTAGGAGCTGGAGGTGTTGAGTAGGTTGTTTAGCTGGGGTGTTAATGGTCAGTCTCAGTCCTGGGTGCAGGCTCTGCTATACCATTTTACTGTGGTCTTTTTCCATGCTGCTGCAGCTCTGCTTGATCTTGCAGTCTTTCATTCAGAGGCATTTGAAAGGGAGCTCATGGACAGTATGTTGGATATTTAACTGTTGGTCTGTGTCTGGAAAAGTTGGCAACAGGAGCTTGAGAAATAATTTGCAGTTAATAACTTATTTCATTTTTTCCCTTCATTTTTCCCCCCTTCACTTTTTGGCAGATAGTTCTGCAGACTCATAAATTTGCTGTAAATAACTCCTAAGAGCAGGAAGCACTACAGCATGGCTTGAAAAACTCCGAGTAGCAAAAGAATGTGACAAATTCAGTAGCTGAGCCATCAGGATACAGAGAGCAGGTATCAAGCTGTGCCATATGTACAGTCACGGTTGGCTTGGAAAGTCTCCTCTCGTAAAACCAAATTGTTCCACTAGGAAGTGAAGCCAGGAGCCTTTTGCCTACAAAATTAAATTGTTCTCTTTTTTTTCTGAACCAATTGCATTTTTTGTTTTGTTTAATGAAACACCAGGCAGAATCTCATTTTTCTCCTCTAGCTGTACTTGTCTCTTTCTTCTTATTTCACCCCTCCCCTGCCCTCCTTCCACCTCAGGGCTCATGGAAAATCTCATCTTCTTTTCAGGATATTTATCTTTTCCTCTCCAAAACAGTGTCCTCTAACCCTCGCTGTCTTCCACCTATTGGACAAGGAAAGAGAAATGGAAGGGGGACCTAAAGGGAAGTTGAGGACATGAACTACCTAACAGTAACCAGGTTGCTCACTGACAGAGTTGAGTCCAGCTGAGCCTAGCTCAGGAAGAAATAGCTTAAACAGGCAGAAGATGAGATTCTTCATTTCCCTGAGATTAAGCATTTAGATTGACAACTAAACTAAACAGTATCTAAGGAGATAGGTCTGCTTATTGTAAAATAACAAAAATGGAAGAGTCATCCATATATTAAACTCCCTTTCTCCTTATAAATCTGAACCTCCCTTTCAGAGCCTACAATGCCTGAAAATGGGTCATATTTTAACATTTTCCCCTTCAACACCATTCTTCTGGGCATTAGTCTCCTAGTATATGAGAGGCAGCACTGATAGGATTTGGTGGCTTCACTTGGTCTTAATGCATAGTTTGGATTGATCAAAACCAGTGAGGATCCCATTGCCTGCTATCGTAGGAGCAGAACTATTTTGCCAATGGCAAATTCGCACACCCAGTCCTCTAAGGCTCCTGCTGTGCAATGCCTAGCAGGTATCCTTCCTAAGGAATCCTGTCCAGCTACTGAAGCTACCAGCTTCAAGGATAACATGACAAGATTTTTCTGCAGCTTTCTGCACAATGAAGAAGTAAAGCTAGGATGAATAGTATAATATAGTTATGGGCTTTGCACTTCTGTAATGTCCCTTATGATCAGCATATTTTTCCCAGCATACAGTTTACTTTGAAGACTGTATGTGAAGTGAAATTGGTTTAGATGTGTTCCTTATACATTGCTGCACAGCAACAGACACTTCAATTAAACAGCTTCATTCCTGAGGTTTCTGGCAACCCAGTATTCAAACAGCCTTGAGACATATGGCCTTAGAATCAGAGACAGGATCAGTGCTGAATAAGGATCTGTAAAAACTCAACAGTACTGTTATTTCCTGTTCTTAATGTAAGACGAAGCCAGCAACATCTCAAATAGGTGCATTGTGCCACTTGTCTTCAGCTGCTGGGGACTGATCACTGTGGCACACACTCCCTGTACTGGTGATGCAGGTAGACTGGATAACTAAATCCTACCCTTACTGCTGGAGATGAGAGGGAGGGCATCTCTGGGTTTGATGTTGTTTTCTTCTCTCAGGTGTCTGCAGACCCCCTCCGTGTTCCGTCTGGTGTTAGCCAGGGTGCACTGGAGAACATACTCAAGGGGGCAGCCCTTCCCCACACAAATGTGCCATCTGGGGCCTGGTCTTTGACAGGCAGCAGGTTTGTGAAGGGGAAACTACCAGAGGTCCAAATGGAAAGTTATTTTCTGAATGGAAGTTGCTTAGCATGAAGAAAAGCAGAAGGAGAATCAGGGCCACACACACAAAAAGAATAGTGTAGGCAAGTGAAAACCAAGACACATGGTTAGGTGGAAGCTGGGGTTGATCTCATCTCGCCATGTGGGAACACAGGCTGGCATACAAAGCCTAGAATACCTTTTCCCACTCTTTAACAAGTTTAATGGTACTGGTAACTAAAGCAGAAGCAGAACCCAGTAAGAAATGTTTTCACCTTAAGTATCCATCCATGAGGGAGTTCTGACATACCGACCTGTGCCGCTAACCAAATTCCCTGGCTGTGAATGTGCTCTCTTCCTGTAAACAAACACCATAACTGGTGTTCAGACTTACCCTGCCCTTTACATGTGGTCAGGCAAATCAATAGCTCATAGTACGCTGCATTGAGATTTCTCTATCTCTACATGGTATGCAGAATATTCATGTCTTGTAGCAGGTGTAGCAAAAAGTAGCATTATTCGTAACTGCTAAAAGCCATCAAGCAAAACTTGCATGTGTTACCAATGGAACTGAAGCATGGCTTCAATTATTTGTGACACATAAACTGATAGCAACACACCCCCCCAGGTTATTGTGGTCTTTCAGAGTGATACCAGACTTTCTTCTGTGATGCAAGGGAAGAAAACAAGGCAGTGATCCAGACTAGTCTGTGCAGTAGGGACTATGCTCTGCCCCCAAAGGGACCTGGCAGGCAGGAGAACAGCGTGCTGCTGTCCATCTTTCCAGCTCGGCAGTTCCCTTTGTTACTGTCATGATGATACTGCTCTTCATATAGTGTTAGCTCATTTGTGATTTCAACACATGAAAAGCCATTTTCCTCTGCCTTCCTCAGAAAACTCTTTAACCGCTTGTATTTGATAATCAGCATAAAGGTATGGAGACAAAATGTACGAGATGCTCACGGTGCATCACTGCCACTTAACAAGTGTCATGGATTTGTGAGCCTGCATGTGTGTAAGGCAGAAAGCAAGCATATGTATTGCTTCGGCTTTGCTGGGTTTGTGCCACCTCTTACATAAAGTAATACCAAAGTGAACACAACGCAGATTACGTTCATCTGGATCCCTGAAAGAATTGAAAGGAATTCTTTCTTTCTTTTTTCCTCTGTGTTTGTGGTCACAACAAAATGACTAACAGCACATAGGGAATATTGAGCGTCTCACTAAAAAAACACTAAAAAGAGAAGGAAAAAAAAGGGACAAGTAAAATCTCCTAGGAAAAATGTAAAATTAAGGGGAAAAATAAAGCTTGTAGGCAGGAAATAGCCATCAATGTCTCTGACTACCACAATAGACTCTAACACCCAGGATGCTCGCTTTTGTTAAGAAGCATCAAATTGTTATGTAATTTAGCAGTCTGATTGGCAAGGCAAATTTGAGCTGAAGGAAGGCGTGTGTACGGTTTGTCAGATTCCAGGGATAAGCATTGGAAGCTAATCCTTTTACTTTTCACACAAGCATCTTTACCAAAGTCTTTCCCTTCATGTTTGCATTATCTCCAATTGTTGGGTGACTGTATGTATATTTTTTGCATGGATGTGATAAGTTTAATTCATCATTTACCACCCGGATTAAGGCATTGAGGCAGGGAGAGGAATCCTCAGATGTTGGTAATTGTTTTCTGCAGGATGTGTTTCTTTTAAAGTTGGAATAATCACCGATTGAAGCTGGAAAGCTTTTTCCATAGGATTGTTTTTGCAAGCCTGCAAGTCCAATGAAATAGCTGAATATGAATATCCCAGTGAATAGCTCACATGGTGAAAGACATGGTCATCCCAATATACCACTTCTCAGGAGGCTGCTTTAAAAGAAGGTGTTTAGGATATATAGTGCTGTGTATGCTGGCTGTTATTTCGTATGTGCAGGACAGGTTTATTAACAGAGATCATCTCTGAGCAGTGCTGAAACGCAGCTCTTTTTTTAGGTGCTAAAATAGCTGAGCTCCCTTTAAAATCTAGAGAACACTGAGCACTTGAAAATGTGTCTGTGAGCTCATTTGGAAGTTTGGGCCATAATGAGAAAGCAACGCAAGTAGCAATAATGTGGCACTTAATTAAACCCCTTTTGAGTATAAAGTGTTATGAATTTTGATTCTTAGAGAACTGCAGAAAATGTGCTTTTTATTATGGGACAGCATGTGACATCCACACATCAGCAGACCTCTTGGAAACAATCTGACTACTTCCAAAGTAAACCACTGCTTTGCAAAAGGAAAATTAGTACCAGCCAACCCAGCAATTCTACACCCAAGTATTTCATATTCTTTCATTTGGAAATGAAACATGGAATTTCTGTTCCCAAGGACCCAGGGAGTGTTTGTTGGGGTTTTTGTTGGTTGATTTTGGTTGGTTGGTGATTTCATTCCTTCTGTCCATCGAGCTCTTCTTTCCTGAGCTCTTGCATATCGCAGCTAGGCTAAAGTAAGTGTTGAAGACTTGAGAACACAGTGATACAGTTTCCACTGGTGTCAGAACACTTGCAACTTCCTTGCAGGAAATAGTTGGGTTTTTCTTGCATTTCTTCCATCAGATTGCTACTGTTGTTAAAGTGTTTTGCATAAAAGAATGGTGGGAAGTAAAAACTCAATTTATTCCTTAATTATCAACCATGTCAATGATTTAGATGTCACTCAGACATGAGATGGCCCTGTATCCAGTGCTGTGCAGCTCATGCCGTTGACTATTGTGCCTGAGAGCTCTTTCCCCTCGTGCTTTGGGTGAATGTGCCATCTGCATTGCGAGTGAAATCCATATCAGTATTTCAATGTGCTTCTTGCTCTGCAGTAAAAGTCTTTGAAGGGAAAACGTGTTATTAAGTAATATCAAGATTATTAATATTGTCTGTTTGTACCACATTAGCGTCTGCTCAGTAAGCTCTAAACGCTGTTACTTTTCAACAGTATCCTGTAACAAATTAAAGTGAAACTTAAATTCATACTTGATAGGATCCCAATTCAGGAAGGGGTTTCAGTCTTATTTTCATTATACCTCAGTGTATACCTTGCTGAAAAGTGTTATTCATTCCCATTAGACAAATATACTCGGAATTGTTGCAGTTGTATGCCACACATCAACACCTGCTTGTTTCCTTTCTTATTAAAAATGTGATGTGCATGGAAATGTGGTCGCATCTGAAGGAATGAAAGCAGGTATCAAAGGTGAATCAAAGATTTGGTACCAGAGCACTGGAGCTTACCTTCCAAAGTATCACTTCATAAAGCAGATCTATAGAAGCCAAACCCTGGCATGTATTTTCAAATGAAGCCTCTTAGCATGGTGAGGCTACTTTTTGTGACCTGATGGTGATTTTAAGTGGAGAGATTTAACTAAAGAGGTTTTCTTACACATGACCTTTAAAAGGGAAAAAGAACAATGTTAGCATTCAACCCAAACCCTGTAGTCTGTCACTTTGTATACCATATCATTACCAGCAAAATTTAAAGGAAAACTGCACCCAATTTGTTCAGCCCAGCAATATGAAAGTTCACAGGCTAAGAAGCACTTGTCACCATGCTTTAAATTACAAGTGGCATTCCTGAGGAGGTGTCCATATTACTGAAATAGGATCTATCTATTCTCTCTATCTATCTGCGTGTCCAGCTGGGGTGGTTGAGAATGTCTGTCACACACCCTAGTGTGGAAGTGCTACCTGAATCATAAAAACATAATAGTTGTCGAAGGAGTACATTCTTGCTTCGTGCAGTGCAGCACAGGATGTGGATGAAAATGTGCTTCCTCTCTTTCGGAAGAAACTGAGTTGTTACAGGATGGATTTCATAGGATTAGCTAGGATGGAAAAGACCTTTAAGATTTGGACTTGGCTTTGGAGTGTCTCAGGAGCACTTTGGTATGCTGGGCCTTTTTTCATGACTGTGTTTTCTGGTTCCTGAATGCCCCCCTTGTTTTAAATCTAGTAATTCCTTAGCCTGTGTGGTTAAGAAAGCAGGTTTTTGGTTGGAATGAAATCATCAAGCAACACAATGACATTTGTGTGAGTATGAGCATGGCCTGAAACATCAACCTTGTGAGCAGTCAGCTACCTCTCATCATTTTGATGGTCTGCTCACTTGGAGCAATCCTGCTGGCCACAGTGTTTTGAAGCAAACTTTTTGCTTCCCATCTACTTTTTTTTTTTACTTAGTATAAGTTGTTGTATGTATGAACTCTATACAAATCAGGGTGATGTGCTATTAAATATCACAAATGCCAAATAAAACTCTGACCCTTTCATACAGAACTCACAGTATAAGTGACAAAGTCAAAGTGCATCAGGGAGGAGGACGCCATGAGTTATTAAAGGAGCAATGACTCGGAGAAGATCATTGGTTTAAAGGGAGTGAAACGAATGACATGCAGGTAAAACAGCACTGTGCTACAAGAGTTGCCTAGCTTTGATGTTCTGCTCATGAAATTTGTAGTGTAGAACATCAGAATGTTGCACATTGACCCTCTGGAGTTTATTGTACTTCATTTTTAGTCCCGGGTTCAGCAAACTGTTAAAAAGGGGGCAAGTGCATAGCTCACCATGACTAGGGCCATATGTGCTGGGAAGAGGTATGACCTCTTGGCCAGCTGACATGGAAGAAAGAATATCAGGCTGCCAATACCATTTGGAAACCCAAGAACTGCACCACCTTGACATAAATCCAGATAAGCCAGAGATGGGCTTTGGGCAGTTCTGCTATAAAGTGTGCTCATAAAACTGAAGGCCAGTGTCCACAGTGGTGTATTGGTTCAAACTTCTTTAAGTGCTTTTAGGATTTCCACTTTTGGAAATGGGCTGAATCATGAAAAGCAAAGTGATGTATTACCAAGCTGGTATTGAGGCACTGATTGCTGCATTTGACAGCATTTTCAAGACTGGTATTGAGGAAGCTTCGTGGAGAAGACAGGGTATATGAGTTTATCACTTGTTCAGTATTGTTGCAGAGATCTATATAAACTGTATACAAATAGTATGTAATTAGCTGGTACTTCATCTGGGCTGAGTTGCACTAACCCCATTAAGGACAATGAACGTTGGCTGATTCCTGTTACTGAGGTTCCTGTCCTAATGTGTTTCCTTTCATGGGCTGCTCCTTCTCAAAGCCAGCTGGGCACCAGTTCTCTGTTTGATCTAATGCAGATGTGTTCAAAAGATGTGCGCTGCTGACACTAGACTAGAAATCTTCATTATAATTAGAAAACTATATATATCTGTATATATATGTGTGTGTATGTATATATAATTATACTGAAAGTGCATTGGATTAAGATTTTCAGGCAGCTTCCCACACAAACTTTGAGATTGTTGAGCTGAGCAAATCTGGTATCATTTTTCTTTAAAGAAAACACGTTGCTCCTGAAGACATGAATTCTTTGGAATAATAGGTAAACTGTCCTTGTTGTTCATAAACATCTTATTTATTCATCTTCACTGTTGTGATAAATTAACTGGGTTTGTTTTATATTGCCCTACAGTTTACTTTAAATAATCCTTCACAGGCTTTCACCACAAGACCACAGAAGATTCCTTTTTTTAATACCCGGAATGCTGAAATAGCATTTTGAGCACAGACTGTAATGCATAACAAGTGTATAATTTCTTATTGGGAATGCTGTGCAAAAACTTGTTTTCCTATCAGCCAGTCTACATTTTTTGCTTAATTCACTAGAACCCCTGTGTATCTACAGGGGTAATTTATAATTAGAGCTGCAGCAAGCACTGTGCTGGAGAGGCATCTTTCATGGACAAGCCTGTTAGGCTTCGCTCCAGATCTGAGCCCCTGCACGCCTCCATTTGGCCAACAGCCTTCAAGCTGGGCTTACAGTTTAAGGAGGAACTTTTCCTGGCTATTTTGAACTAAACCCCAGCAATTTCCATAAGCTCTGGAGCCCTTTGCAAATGAGCAAGGAGAGGGCTGTGCCTGCCTCTGTGTGTGTGTGTGTGTGTGTGTTTGAAACTATCCATGTGTATAAAGCAGGGTTCTGCGCAGTTTGGTGCAGGAGGTGGTGTCTTTTATTCCGCTAAGCATCGTGCACATTTATGGCACTATATAAATAATAGTAATACAGCAATAATCTAAGTCGTTCCATCAAGGTCTCACACTCCAAAGATTACCCCCATGATTCTGAGTTTTAAGAGCATCACATTGAAGGGGAGAGGAGGAAATAAGAAGCCAAGTTCTGCATTTGTGGCTGATTCAGCAGTTGAGGGTGAGCGTGGCTTTGCATACGACCAAAACTTCTGCGTGCTCCCAAAAGAGTCTCCTGATGTTGCTCGTTATTTTTCTTGTATCTGTTTCTACCACAAAACCACAGAAAAGGAAGAGTGGTTGGAGTGCAGTGGAGGAGAGGGAGAAATTAGAGAGATGAGGCACGTGAATGACGTCAGGTTGTTACTGCTGAACAAATAAGAGACACTTAGATTTACATTCAAAGTGCCACAGGCTGCTGAAGTTGGAGGGGGCTTTTCAGTGATTCCATCAGGCCAGTCGCTAAGTCATCAGATAATAATACTACTACCACAACACTTCCCAGTGTTACTTCTAAGACAGAAGTTGCTGTTTGTTTAAAACTGAAGTCCATTCTAGAGATATAATATTTTCAAGCATCCTTTTTTTGCCCTCCACTTACTTTTTCTGCCCTTCAGCCCAAGTCCCCAGCCTACAAACGTGTGCGCAAGATGTCTACATTAACATCCATTCAGCTTTGGCTCCTAAGCTTTACAGGATTTCGCAAGGAGAAAGAAAATCTTTGCTGTTGGAATAGCTGTTTCCCTAAGTCACCTTCTTTTCCCTATGTCCTAAATTTCTCCAGGAGTTTCAAATAGCCTTTATGTCGTTTCCTTATAGGTAGGGAATCATCTGTGTTTCTGTATAGCATTTGTCTGCTTCTTGAAAACATCAAATTATTGGCAGTCTGATCTCTAAAATGGGAACTAAATATGTAAATGCTTTACAGAATTGCAGCCTTTTGAATAGAAGAATTGTTGTCTTTAATGTGTAGTTTATGTTTGACTCAATACATAGGCTTAGATTAAAAGAGTGTGTATGTGTTGAAGAGGAAAAACTCAGAGCTTTCAGGATTCTTAATACGGTCCAATTTGGATTCAGGAGACTCAGACTTCCCAGTGCTCTTTATTCACCATCAAAAGTAATTCTTATATTTGCAAGTGGCAACAAGGGGAAAAAAAAAAGTTAGATTCAAAATAATTGGGTGAGGTGCTTTTCAGGAGAATTAATGTAACAAGAGCCGCTAAACTTATTGCACTTAAAAACACAAATAAGAGTGTTGGACAGAAGTTGTCAGTAGGTGGTCTCTTAATATCTCACCAGTTTTGAAGTTATGAAAAGGAGCAAGACTTTTTGAAATCTAGAAAAGAAAGAAAGAAAAGCTAGAAACCGAGTGAAAGAGCAGAGTCGCAGCACCGGTGACCCGAGAAACCTCATTGCTCCACTTATACTGGCACAATGTCATGTTCTCAGCCACTCCATCACCAGCAAGGGGAAAAAAAAAAGCTTTTCCTTTCCTTTTAGTCAAAGGCAGTGGGTAAGCAGAGCACGCGGTTCAGAGGGTCATTAAAAAGCATCAAAGGAGGCAGCCTCATGATGGTAATAAGACGGCTGCAAGGAAATAAAGTGGGCATTGATCTGCACTATCGAGTGTGACATTTTAACCGAAGCTAAAAGCCAAGAGCAGATCTAGCCCTCTTATTCATCTGCCTGCCTGTTTTAGTAAATTGTCTTTTTTTTCCTCCAACCAGTGGCCTCAGAGGTCACTTCATATTAGCTGGCTTGTTAATACTGAGGCAATCAATACTTAATCAACAAGTAATGGGATTTTGCAGTCATCCTGTATGATCTTTCAATAAAGCCCTGAATCTATCTCAGCCCATTCAGAGCCTGACTAAAGGTGCACGATTGCTGCAGAGCAGGGATTTGATGGTCTGATGCTCTTAGGCTGATCTGCATCTGATTAAGACACCATGCAGCCACTGTCCTTCACCCTTTTGTTCCTTTATCCCCGTATAATGTAGCATGGCACAGAAATTCGTCATCTTAGCTTTTAGATGCAACAGCAAAGGAATTAATATTTCCTTAGTGCGTGATGATCCAGCCTCTTGGTCATGATATGCAACCAGAAAAAAAACAGGAAAGGGGGAGGGAAATTACAGGAGAGACAGTGATAGGTTTCATGTATTGCCTTAGAAAACACGGTTATAACGAACGGGTCCAAAACAGCCTTTTCATCTCTACCCTCTCCATCCACCTTCCCCCGAAAGAAGATATGCTAATGTAACAGGCATAGTCACTGGGTATGGCTGTATGAGAATAGGTATTACAGATGATTCACTGGGGCAGGGAAAAAGAAACAAAAGCCAAAACTACAGATTTCTCAAGACATCCATCTCTTTGCAGACCTTCAAGTACGCTGTTGACAAGGCTCGAGGGTAGCACTGGTTTAAGCTAATTGGTTTAGCCATCCTGATGAAACTTCCCTTCTTCTGCCATTGTTCCCAGAAACTGTTTGTGCTAATACTATCCAAAGAGAATCCTAAACAAATTCACCCAGCACACAGGCCAGTTTCTGCTCTCCAAAACTAGCAAGAAAGGCCGAGAAAGAGATCAACAGTATACATAAATGTTAGGTACCTGTGGCAAACTTCACCAGCTATTTGGTGCTTCCTGTTTCTTGAACTTAGAGGAAACATTCATTGAGGAAGGATTTGTCATAAAAGCCATGTGGTGCAGTGCTTGCCATGATTATAATGATAAACAGAACATATATATTTACAGTTTTTTATATGTGACCTATGCACAAGTGAACCTGCCTAAGGCATCTCTACACTTCGAGGTATATGTCACATTGAATGATTTCTTGTACATGGCAAAAAGAATCAGTGTGTCTGTTCAAAAAGAGGTTGTATTCTTCTCAGTTGACTTGTGGGTCTAGAGGAAAAGGGAGATTTATCACCCACATTTTTCTGATTGAGGCTATGCTTGGCCACATCATGTTAACACCTATTTACCTGGGGGACATGTATCAGGGGGTAAGGACCAGTGAGCAAAAGAAAAGCAAAATGCAATTCTATGTTCAAAGACAAAAGAACGAGTGAGTAAAATAGGAATAAGGGAATATGAAAAAAGATGATTGCTGACATTAAACCTGGAGATCAAACTAATGCAGCTTCAAGGGGCCACCTGCTCCTTCAGTGGCAAGAGTGACGTGTGGCTGCTGATGGCAAGGGCTGTGCTGGGGAGGATCACTGCTCTCTGTGCATGGAATATGAACCTGGTATTTGTGCCTTTTTGTTCACTGCATTACTGGCACAAGGCTAATACACAGTATGCTTGTGTATGAAAACAGGCTCTTCTGAGTCACTTTGTGTTTTATTTTTGTGGATACAGATTTCTGCAAACCAAGCCTGTGTTTCCCATTTCCCATTCTCCTCAGGGGCTGTGGAACTGACACAGCTTCGAGCAATGGCCTTTCTTTCAATCCTGGGATGTCATTTTCCCCCATCCTGTTGTATTTGTTTCTCCTACACTACCTGCCCATGGGGTGTGCCTGCACAGGCAGCACTGATGGTGTGGGTGTAGGGGATACCTGTCCCATTGAGCAAAGCACAGGAGGGAGCTGCATCAGGTATGAGATGTCCTGGGCACCTTGGTGAAGCTTGGGAAGTGCATGCCGGTGGCTGTTGCAGAGAGGAGAGAAACAGAACAGCTCAGATACAGCCTACTCATATTAGATTTATTGGGAAGATATTCAGTTATCTCTGGAGTATTTTAGTTGGCATTGCTAGTGAACGTAGCTCACAGGTTCACATCCTGTCTTCTAAAACAGATGGAAGAAGAGGACTCCCTTATTTTGGTGGGGAGGCACACAGGGGTGTGGATGGCAGCTTTCTTTTCAATGAGTTCCTCTTAGATGTTGTGAGTGGCTGGGACCTGCCTGGAGGAGTTAGGGCAGGGTGGGAAGAGCCTTAGCTCCAGCAGGTTCAGCTGCAGGGATTCCTGGGGTGGGCACTGGGTGTGAAACCCATGCAGAAAGTGCATGGAGCGCTTCACACAGTGGGTTCATTTCCCCCTAGAAGCACCAAGTGTATTTTGCTGTGGCCACAGTTCCCTTTGGACAGACCATTTTTGCTGTGGATAAGTGCCAGAAATGATCCATCCATGCCTGGTTGTTAAGTGCTGCAGTCATTCCCATTTCAGTAAGCACTGGAAACAGGCGGAGGACATTTTTATGCCTACACAAAAGCCAGGATCAACTTGGGCCAACGTGTGAACAGTGATTGAGTGGTATTGGGCAAAACCCAGGATTGGCTCACACATCAGTGCAATCCTTTAATCAGAATGAACTGAACTCTCATCTACTCCTTAGCAATGAACAATTAGGCAGTCTGGGATGTTGATGCTATTCTGTTTCATGGATATATGTGTTTGTGCAGAGTGTGGGGGCATGGGTTAAAATTAGAGCTTTGTGAGCCCTGTAGGGTTCCATTCATGATGAGGTTTGCAAACTAATCCATGTTGCTTGATTTACAGGGATTGGAAGCAACCCAAACCTCGTAGGTTTGTTTGAAGGGGTTTGTGTGATGTGGGGATAGGGGCTCCATCTGTACTTGCTCACTTGCATTTTCCCTTAGCTAACCTTCCCTAGATAAGGCAGGAAGATCACAGGGTTTCATAGTGAATAGGTTCATAGAAAGGAGCCAATGCTTTTGGCTTCGCTGGTTGTGCTAACAAATACAGTTTCATGAGTTATATTTCCTTCAAAAAAGGATGGTCTCCAGGTAATGATTTACTTGTTCTTCTCCAGCATTAGCATTGCTTCTCTTCCACAGCTGTTTTCTGGGTGGATCTTAGGTTCGCATATTCTTTCTTACTTCCTTAAAACATCACTAGAGAGACCCTAGGATACTGTTAACTCTCTTACTCTTTGATCTCTGTGGAAGAACTGGGAACACAACTGATACATTGCTTCTCTTGAAGCTTCTGTTTTATAGCATTTATGTTAACTGGAGCTAATCATCACTTTGAAAGGGACACCAGGACATGTCTTACCTTCTGATGGCAGAATGGGAAAGTACTTGGGAATAGCTTATACAGCAGTGGAAGAGTTAGTCAAGGAAGAACCAAGTGAATGATTAAGTATAATAAATATCAGCAACCAGCAATTCATGTTGATTAGCAATGTATCTGCAAAAATACTAGCTGTAACATTCATCTGAGCCTACTTTATATATAGCTCCTGAAATCACTCTTTACCTTGCATGGGAAGATAAACCTGGTGGCTCTCAAATGGTTATGATAAAACCAAGAATGTCTTTATATGGCTAAACTTCCAATCTTCAAATCCCATGCCATGTTGTCATTAATGACTCTTGGCCAGGTTTTCAGAGGTGTTTTCTCCTTTGTGGAGCATCTGCTCAGGATTTGAAGCAGTAGCTGAGCAGTCTTGAATGCAATGTCTCCAGGAACTAAAGTATCCTTTTCTGGAAGATGGCAATCAGGTAACCCTTGCATATATCTCTTTTGTGCTGTAGCTATCTGCTGCCAGGATCAGTAGCAGCTGTAATGACCAAACACATCGATGGATGACAAACCTAAATATGAGACTTACGTGTCCATGAGCTGGGGCAGGATAGAGGAAGCTTGGCAAGTTCCACTTTAGGCATGAGGAAAGCTGGAAATTAAACAAGGGATTGCCTCAACAGATGCTTGCCAAGGGCAGGTCTGCTTTAAGTTCATGTTGCTGTGGCCAATGCATCACTTTCTTGATGCAACCCTCATCTCCCCTTCTGCAGGGGTGAAGAAGTTACCCCAGGGAGTCCCAAGCGGAGGGAGCACACGCTGTGCTGCACCAGCTAAACCTGAGCTGCTCTTGTTGCTGAGAGGAGCTGCTGTTTGTCCCCATGGTGGCTTAACCCCTGTGAGAAGTCCGTGGGAGGAAGCTGAAGGTACTGAAGGCCTTAAAGGTAAAAAGGAAAGAAAGCTGCTGTTTTTTAGGGTTATCATTGCTCACCAGTTCTGCATCGTTGGTGAGTTTGGGGCTGAACCTCTCCTTTCTCTTGGGCCTGTGGTCATCTGTGACTGAATTGGCCAGACTTGAGTGCTGCAGGTTTAACTCAGAGGATTAGCAATTGCTCTGGACAGTGTTGCTGTTAGCAGTGGGGGTTGAACTCTGAGTGGGAAAGATCAACAAAGTGTCTCGTATGCATTTTGTAAGCGATGACAGATTACAGCGAGTTACCAGGAGGCTATATTAGGTAGAAATCTTACATGTAGCTTGGAACAGGATAAGGGGAAAAGTGGAGATAGGGAAGAATATGTGACTATTTTTGTCCATCAGCCAGATACCTATTGGTCAGTTTGTTACAGAGGTTGCCTGGAAAGGTCAGCAGCTCAGTGAGCTGTGCTGCGAAACATGCCTGGGCTAAACCGAAACACTCATTCCTGCATAAGCCAGGCAATCTCACAACTATGAGCTGCGAGCTGCAGCGTGGCCGACGACGATCCTATTCCTGTGTTCCAAACATGTTGCTACTAGTCAGTTCTGACACCTTTTATCAGTTCCAGGAAACAGCCTTGTTTTGTGCAGTGTAGCATTTCTTTTCCACTGGGTTTTGCTAGGGATGTGCTTCGGTTCAAGCTGTGTGCCTTGCACATAAAGCAAGCTACAGGAGTCTGCTCGCGGGCTGACCCCTTTGCACTGAGACAGGACAATGGCACTGCGACCTGCATTACTCACATTCCAGCCTTCACGGAGCTGTCATCAGCATGCCTGGAAAATTAATATCATTATGCTGTCGCTCCGGGCTTGGCATGGCTGCTTCTCGCCTGCCTGGGAGAGGAAGCCACAGTGCGAAGTGAATACTGTGCCTTACTGCTGCAAAGGAGGGACAAGCACTGCCGAGAGCTGATGGGATGTTTGTTGCTGTGAGTTTTGCACCCTCTCTGTTTAGTAGCATCAGCTTTTGTGTATAGACAGCACTGTCTTTCAGTAGTTACTGCAATCTGTGCTAACTAAGGACTGATTTGGCCGCTGTTATTCGATGTGGTGTCGTGGCACTTTCCAATTTCCACTGGGCATTATGTTGAACAAGAAGGGCGAGGGTGCAACAGTTTTTCTCCCCTCTTGATTTAAATGCATTCCTTCCAGTGTTCTCCCCTGCAACATTTTTTCTGCAGGGCTTCTTGACACGAAACAAATTCATACTGTTAAAGCCAGTGAATGGAGTCGTGAATGTATTTCTTGTCCTTGACAGCAGTGGCACTCAGCAAACTGAATAACTGTTTAACTATGCAAGGGTGCTGAGCGTCCTCACATCAGCCTTTCAAGTAACTTTGGGAGAGTGGGTTTATTTGTGAATAGGTGGAAAAGCCGTAAGAGAACCAAGGAGCAGGAGAGGAGGGAAGGGGACATTGCTGCCTCTTCTTGCTCCTTTGCACCAAGCCAGCCCACTGCTGCCTTTCCTACCCTAAAAGTACTGTGAGGAGCCACAGAGGAGCCTGCTTCCTCTGAAATTAAAACCAAATAAGAGGAGACCCTTGCAGGGCAGCATGATCTGTCTTGGTTCAGTCACACAGTGTGATCCCTGCCCAGTGCTGGAAGTTAGCTCTCTGAACATCCCTTGTACCCACCCATTCCCAGATGTCAAGCAAGTGGCATCTTTACTTAATTCTCAGTATTTCTCCTCAGAGATGCAGCTGATTTTGGGTTTTCTCCCTCTTTTACCCGCTTCGGTTTAAGCTGGTAGTGTGAGCACTAAAGAGCTGAGAGAGTGGTGTGTAGCTTTCACAGCAAGCTATGTCCTACAGAATCAGCAAGTAACAGCATCATGCCTGACACAGGGAGCTTTCAGGTCAAGGGCAAGCATTCAGTGATGGTCAAAACTCCAAAATGGCACTTACTGTGTGATGAAGAAGCTCAGAAGTCTATACAAAAGCTGTAAGACATTGATCAGCATCACCACACACTAACTGTGTACATGACATTAGCCAACAAACATCCTCTCTTGGTGTTATTTGTTGCATCATTTGTTCATTTGCATTATGACTATCCAGATCAATAAGGCCAGATTCCTAACTGTTCATCTTCCTTGTAAGTATCAATAGATTAAGCCCTCTTCCATATGAATGTGAGTTAAATAATGTGGACTAAAGAGAAGACACTTTGATGCCCTGGAAAGTACCTGAGAAGGCAGATATTGCTCTTGCACATACATCCAGGCCTGCACTGTAAACTCACTCTAACCAGCAAGTTGTTTCTTTGGCTTTAGCATTGTTGCAGCTAGACACAGAAGTAACAAAACAACTGACATAGTGCTGTGACCTCTCTTAAACAGTTATTTGGCTGTTTCTGCTAATTCCTCAGTGAGTCACAAGTAGAAATTACTCTTTCTTTCTCTGCTTTTATTCTTTTCTGCTTTCCTATTTGATTTGAATTGCTGACCATCCAGGACTCACTGAAGGCAAAACCACAGCACTTCCTGAACACACAACACAAGGGAGTGGTGTTAGAGGGGAAGGCTCTGCAATGGGAGTGGACAAGGTGCTGTTTGGAGCAGATCAGGTGTGTTCTTCAAGGGACCTCCCAGCAGAACAGGGAGACAGTGAGTGTTTCAGTGCTAGAAGCGGAGCTGGCCGCGCAGCAGGGCAGAGCTGTCCAGCTCGGGAAGCTCAGGTGTCTCCAAGCATGCACATGGCAGCTCTTGCTCTCTCCCAGCAGTGACATCCTGTGCCTTTCACACTGGATTTTTGCTTTCAGAGAGAAAAGCACTTCAATATTCAGGGCAAACCCATGCTCATTTGTAAGTGGATCTGTGAAAAATCATGCTTTTTTAATGTGCTGCTTTGGTGACTGAGGAGGTAGTGCAGCATCGATTTAACTTTTACAGCTCCAAAACCTTTCTTAGGGTCCCGTGTTATCTCAGATAACTTCTGCCTGAGCGTCTCTTTGTCGTCATATCTGTAAAACCACTTAATGTTTGCATTGGAAGTCCTTTCCTCAAAGGGAACTTTTGATTGATGACCTATCAAGAGCTACCATTCTTGGCCTGGGCTAGCTGAGAGATGTGGAAGGGGCTGAACAGAGTGCCTGTGTTTATGTTCCAGGGAAAAGGCCCATCTGGACTTGCTCTGCCTTGTGCCTTGTGCTCTTTTGAGGCCCAAAATGACAACTTTCTTTCACAATGACAATTACTTCTGGAACAAGCAGCCATGCTTAGCAGTTGCCGTGCCATTGCCAATATTTACCTTGCTTTATTACATTACTGTAAGCTTGGGTTGGCTATCAGAGCCAGTTGATGACTTTGACAATTTGGAATCTGAAGGGCTCTTATGAAATTAAACACCGCCTTTGCGTGCCATCCAAGCCTCTAGATGGGCAAGTGAAAATAAATGTTCCAAAGGTTGTACTTTATATAGCCACAGACTTGACCTCTAAGTGCCTTAAAAGGCCTCACATACTTAAAGGTGCATTACCAGGCCTTACACTAATTCACTGTGATAGCTAAAGTGCTTTGTGTATACCACAAGAGACCAGAAGCCCTTGAGGATCCTTTAGAGCAGAGCATGTGGGCAGTTAACATTATTCAGCTTGAATTTTGCATTTGCAGCCAGTCATGAGTGAAAGTAGGGGTAGACTATTTGCATATTGTTTTGGTATAAAGCTGGAGAAATGCTTCCATATGTGTCATTCCTGTAACTTCATCCTGTGTGTTTCTTCGATGCCTGGAAAAGCCTACATAAGACAAGGGGTTTTCTCCTTTTCTTTTCTCTTGCCTTCTTCTCCCCACTGAGACTTTCTTTGGAGCCTTCATCCCTCCCTCTCTCTAAGTTTGCTGCTCTAAGCAGGAATACTTGAGACTGATTTTAATTCTTAACTAGATGGACATGATTTATTAATTCACATTTGAAATAACAATTGCAGTCGGAAGGAATCAGCTGAAAGATTTAATTACATTGGAAAATCTGCTTCAGTGTAGCATGGCCCCATTCAGCTTTCCGAATGCATAATTATAATCATTTTTTAATACTGATATCTGAAAAATTGGGATGGAGACAACACTTTTCTGGTTACACTGCTTCAAAGCAATGCCTAAACCAGAAGTAAGGCTTCAAATACATCATTTTCTTACTTGCTTGTTAGTGCCCAGCTACATATGGAGACTCATTGTGCAGGGGTTGGCCTTGGTGTTTTGAGTATTCTTTTTACATCTGAGCCAAGAAGCAGTTTCTGTGCCCAATTCCAAGGCAGAAAAAAAAAGATGTTGAACTGTGAATGTGCACTGGCATGTGAGCTGAGATTAGGTAATTTGGGATCACTCCATCGAAATCACGTATGGGCTTTGGAGACTGGGAATTCGTTCCTGTTCAAACAGTGACCAAATGGGGAATGGGGAAAGTAAGATGAAGGTAATTTAAATAAACCCAAAAACCAAACCACCAAACTTCCTGAAAAGCAAAAATGTGCCAAAGAATAAGAAAGAAAACCCAAAGCCTTCTTTGCTCTAATCTTGAAATCATAAGACAGTTGAGAGAGATATTGGCCCACTAGACCCAAATGAGGTAACACATGAGCACTTCCAACTATGACTGCAATTCCTGTCACCATTCTTTTAAGACTTGAGTGTTTTCCTTCATTCTGTGTCTGTCTTCACTCCATATTTGTTGTTTTCTGACCATCTTTTATCTTCCCCATGACCTTTTTGCCCTCATTCTGTTATCTAGGTTAGCTATTCATTAAGTCCACTATAAAACTGGTACTAGTTAAGGAAAACTGATGTAAAGTCAGTCCATTGAGAGATGATCCACACTTTATTTTTGAGTTTGAGAAACCTAGAAAGTCTGTGTAAAGTTACTTCAAGATTTGGGTTAAAAAGGAAATCCAGAATTGCTCCGAGTCCTTGCTCAGAACTGTGATTTGGCCAAAAATTGATTGTAGCCCTGGTCTGGGTTTGGACATAAAACCAAGGGTTGGAGGTGCCTGGAAGAGGTTTGGGTGTTTTCAATTGTGAGTATGGATGTGGTAGGACTGAAGTAAGGTCCAGCTGCCAGGGCAGAAAGCTAGGAGAAGCTCCTGCTAGTTAGCAAGGCTGGGATCCTACTTCATGACTTATGCCAAGGCCTCTGGCAACCTTCTCTTGCTAGTAATTTCCATTTCCAGGTATGCCCTGTTGTCCTGGACAAAAACCTCTCCCTGAAGGCTACAGAGTAGACTATAGCCTCTATTCATCCAGAGTAAAACACAAGATAAGTTATGGGTTGGCTTAGATAGACTAGATATGCCACACTAGGTAAGGTGTGAGAAAGCAGGGTGACTGGCAACATGAAAACTTAATCCCTCAATATCCTGCACTCAGTGAAGAGCACTGATTTCATGTTGAGACCTGGAGGTGGAGGAGTTGTAGAACAAGGAACTGTCTGATTCTTCATTAGCTTTGCCCGACTCTCTGTGGGTACAGGAGCCCTTTCTCCTTAGCGTCTCCCCAGTCTCAGCCCCTCAGACACAGCAGAGAGGGGGCATGAAGCGAAATGTAATAGTTGGTCTTCTGGGATACTATAGAGGATGGATGGAGAGGGCTGAAGTGGAAGAGGAGTGACTGAAGGAGCTCATAGTTCAGCTTGAATATCATCAGCTTGATAGGCAGAAGAACCTAATCCAAAACCTCATCTTAATTAGGAGAAGAGAAGGTGAGGATTGTGATGCTCATCTGTGTAAGGCCAGAGGAGAAGCTACAGATTGATATGTGACAGACATCATAAAAGCCACAGTGTTATTTTCTGGTTCTAAACTCAGGTATTGGAAAATGCTAAAACTTTCCACTGGTAAAATGATGCTGTATGAGGTGTCCCAAAGAAAGTGAAACTTCCTAAAGAGAAGGCAGCCCATGACAGAATCAGAGGTGTGCACCACAGACCACGTAGGCTGTTTGTCAGTGTAAGAGCAGAAGTAACTGTTTTGCACTGCATCTAGCAGGCTCTGCACAAGAGCAAAGTTTGCTTAGCAAACTATTAAGAATATAGATTAACAAATGCTGAAAAGATGTATTTCCTCCTCAGCAAAGGGCTTTCCCTGAAACAGGGTAGTCTGAAATCATACACAGGAGCGCAGGAGTAATTGGTTAGAACAGGGAAAAGGAGATATCACTTTAACCACTCTGTCCTTGACTAATGTTAAAAGCTTTGGGCTTTTCTCTCCAAACTTGATGAAAGTTCTTACACCTGTACGCATGCAGAAATGTACTTCTGAAGTAGAACATGGTAACTGCTCTTCAGAAGTCACTGTTAAAATACAGAGGAGGATCCTTCTTTTATCCTGAGTCCTTCCTTCAGATGTGCACAAGCCTTCAAATATTTTACAGGGAGTCAGTATGGTGGAGAGCTCTTTGTGGTGATGAAATAATTCCACTTATTCTTGCCCTTCAGAGATGGAAATGATACCGTTTATCTATGCTCTTCCTTAGCAGCTTTTGTCCAGGGTACCATTCACAGCATTGTACCCTCAACCTCTACAACACTCCTATGGGGCATCTCATTAGCTCCTCAGATCTTCCACGTGTACAACATGGCCTTCTTTTGTGCATGGGGCTTACTCAGACCCGAAGTGGTGTCTTGCCAGAGCTGGGAGATACCACAGAACTTCATTGACAGGCTCATGACCTTCTTGTGACTTGGAAATGGCCACTTCTTTAAAAGGGATTGTGTGTGTTTATAGGAAAAGGCAACGAGAGCTGTATGTGGTGAATTCACCTCTTCTGTCCCTTCAGCTGACTAGTGATAAACAAGGCAAATGCAAGACTGTACTTGAAAACATAAGAGCAAAAGAACACTCTTTTCTGCTCTTGGCATAGCTTCCAACAGTGTTTGCTGTCTGCCAGCGTCGCTGTGAGTTACAGTACACTGGGTCATCATTATGTACATGGAGCCAATGAGGGCAAGAACAACCCTAGAAACAGTCTGTTTTCTGTCACTGAGCAAGTGCTGTTCTCCAATACATCCAACTACCTGATGTTTAAAAATGACAGGAGCTACGTTCAAGCTGTTTGTCCATCCTTTCCCAGCAATAACACTGGTTAAACATGTGCACACATATTATTATGCATATATAAGAGTATATACTTACACACTCATAAACCTATCAGTGTAATGCTCTCCAAGCTGATCAGATGTCTGCTTGAGAAAAGCAGGACAAAGCTCAGAGCAAACCAAAGGTGAAGGAAGGGAATCAAGACTGATCTCTGGAAGCGGGAGATGGTTTCGGCAAGCAATGCAGCTCAGTCATTTGGGAAGTGGAGGATTTCTGAGAGCAAAGAGCACTTTTGCTTTAGGATCTGATTTTATTCTGAATGTTTTGAGTACTTAATGAAGGGTAACACCACAACAGGAATTGTTGGTGCAAAAATCAGAGCCTGATCTGACCCCCAGCGGTGAAGTGTCTGAGCATTAAGCACCTCTGGCATTTATCCTCCTTGCTCCTCGACCATAAAAGAAGTTTATTTTTATTCCCATTTTAATGATTGGAACCCGAGAATCAGGGAGATGATAATTCAGACTTTTAAAGTCCTGTTTAAAGAAGTAGGTATAGAAAGAGGGCAGCATGCCAGGAAAAGAAGGGCTTCTGAAAACGTTGCTGCAAACATCAAGAGGGAGCCAAAAGCTTTCTGCTTTGCTGGCCCTCCTGGGAAGGACATTTTCTGCAAACCTGGCCTTAATTGGTGCTGAGCACTTGGAAAACCTGGCCCTCTACCCAGCATTATGGCATTAGGGGTCAGCTTGGTGTATCTGTAGCATTAGAACATCCATCCTCTGATTCAATCTTTACCCTGGCTGGACATGCCCAATTTTATTTTGTTATCTTTTGTGAAGAGCAAATTCAGAAGGAAATAAATACACTTTTTTTTCCTCTGTTTTGGTCCTTCTCATCTCTCAGCCTGGGATTTGCCCATCCTACCCCTTCCAAACCACACTGAAAAGCAGCCATCTACGAGTTCCCTCTGTTGATGTATTTCCAAAAACCTTGCAAAGTGACATTAATTGTTTTGACTGCATGCACCTATTTATTATTACACACTGCTGCCCCATTCTCTTACAATTTTCTTTCTTCAAGTAAGGAAGTACTCCAATATTTGTGTACAGTCAGCTCGGAGGGACTCAGCCAAGAAGCCTTCCTACCATCCAGGCCCTGAAAGCAGAGATGTTCAAGGGGGCCTACAAGGATACTGGAGAGGGACTCTTCATCAGGGACTGCAGTGATAGGACAAGGGATGATGGGTT
>JANHGB010032464.1:0-47496 GCA_026283785.1 Coracopsis vasa | reverse complement strand
TCCCTGCCCATGGCAGGGGGGTTGGAACTAGATGATCTTAAGGTCGTTTCCAACCCTAACTATTCTATGATTCTATGATTCTATTCTATGAAAACCTGTCAGAGCTTAAAAGGAAATGGCAGTGCTGTGAGCTAATCAGAGGGTAAAGTATCTGTTGTTACCCAGATCAAAGTTAGTTTTCTAGATCTGATACTTCCAAAAGATAAAACATACTTTAATGTCAATTCTCAGACTCTTTAATTTCCTTTGAGGAAGCTAACAGGGACATGAAAACTGTGGATAAGTAAAATGAGTCTTTTTTGTGTATACATCGACCCTCCAGCTAGTTAAAACTGTAGAGCTGTTTCTCTCCACCACCCAGGACTCTACAACTGCTGCATTTTCCCACACATTTCCCATATTTCCACCCCCCCACCATAATCAGGCCTACACTGAATTCCAATTTATTTCCAAATATTTTCTCTCTTTCTGCCATTACCCCCCTTTCCCATGTTTATCAAGTGCTTCACTGATTTACCATTATAGTATGCATTACTATGTATGTAGAGGTAGTAAATCCTTGAATACATATCAATCATTGAAAAGTAGAATAAGGACCTCAAAAATCAACTAGGCTGCATATTAGATCAACATCCCAAAAGAATTAGAAAAATAACTAATTAGTTTCTGATGGCTGTCAATGACACGAACTACCTGTTATTGTAATGTGAGGAACTAAAATTTCAAGAAATAGTAATGCACTTTCATAAGGCAAATAGAATCCGATTAACTACAATTTAGCTCCTTTTCATGAGCTAGAGGAATAGAATATTGTCTTGTTTTTGTTCTGACAGAACATTTCCACTTCCAATATTTGCTTTTTTCCTATACTTACTCACAAATCCGTTTATATTTTCACGCCTTTAGTAGGTTCTGTCAAAATTCCTGTGTACCTAGAAACAAATGTACATCTAAATATTGTACTGTTCCCTTTTTAAATATGGAAGTCATTTAGGACCTTTCTTAGATAACTACATTTTAAGATTAATAGTTTTCTAGGCACTAGTTTGACAATACATCATTTTGAAGATTGTTTCCTTGGGATATTTTTTGTATGTATACCACATCTTGTATACAGTCAATGGTGATGCAAGGCTGATTTTTTAACATGCCCAGAAAAAGAAACAAAATGTATAGCATTTAGGTGTAGAGTTCTGCAGAATTACACACTGATTAAAAAAAGAAGCAAAAAACTAAAGCTTCATATCAAACACATATACACAACACATCAAATAACTGAAGGTGCTCTTTCTCCCACTCTTCAGTCTCAAACTTCTTCCTTACCCTGACTGAGGTCAGAAAGTCTTCTGTCGAGCAGCTTGCTCTGCTTTGCAGAATCTCAGTTTACTGCTGATGCAGGCAATGACTTCTAGCAGGGTTGCGAACTGCTCCCCACCGTGATCCTTGTCCTCCCACTGCAACGACCAGATCGCTTCAAATCACTTGGAACACTTCCCAACTTGCAAAAATGCACTGCATCAGATGACATGTTCTTATGAAGGGTCCTAAAACAGAGAACAAATGCACAAATACAGGAGTCCTGCTTCCAGCCTGGATTGACATATTCAAAATGTAGTTTCATTGTCTCAATAAGGAGTCACGTTTACACAACCTGACACCAACAGGTGCTCCTGGTATTTAGTTACTGCTGTTGCAGTGTAAGTGTTCACCATGGGACTCTGATACTGGAAATAATCTCAGTGCCCTCTTCAACTTTTTCGAGTCTAATGCTTTTTCACACATTTCTACAAGTGGGGAGCAAGTATTACACTTATTGGCCTACAGAACCTCATCTCAAGTTTTTAATATTTTCCCCAAATCATATTCATCCTTCTAACATATATCACAACCCAGCATTCCACAGTGTGTTACAATCTCTGCACAGTGTTTTTGCCTTCTTTAACACAAAGGAGTGTGGCTCATCATCCTCTCCAGGGGGATAAGCAATAGTGAGAGACCTTCTGGATGAAGAAGATTCCAAACGTTTTCTATCTGAGCTCGCACAGAGTTCTGATGAAATAGGCATCAGAGCTGGAGCTGCTTGGACAGCAAGAGAGCAGATGGCAACTGCACTCACAGTCCTCCTATGCCAGAGTGGCATCTGTTTGTGGATAAGAGTTTGCTGCTGGAAAATCCAGAGGGGACAAACTTATCCTGCTGTGACTCTGAAAGATACTCAAAGAAATGCTACAGTTCTGAAACTGTAAAGATTCCCCCTTCTCAGCAAATAGTAGTTAAGACAACTGTTCCAACCACAGATACATTCATAGAGATTTATGAGATTACTGATGACAGAAAAAAAAAAAAAGTAAAAATTCCAAATTTAAAGACAAATAAAAATCACATACTCTGAAAAAAGTAAGTAAATAGAAAAGGCACACATACTGAGAATACAGTTCTAGCCCAATTTGTTGTTGGATGATGGAAAAACTCCATTACAATCTCTTAATCTTTTATCCATATAAATAGATGCATAGGGACATATTGTATGCCAAAAAGGATTTTTAAGGTAAAGCACAGTTGCAAGCAGTAACAGGTACATAATGACACAAGCACGACAAATATCAGGGCACGGCAACTTCTGCAAACAGCTGGGAGTGCGGTCCCTACTCTAGTAAACCAGGCATAGCCATAACACTTTTAATGAACTGTCAGTAGGAAGTTTCCTACATACAAGGAGGAGAGAGTGCAGTAGCTCAAAGGACATGACTTGAAACAGTATGTAGATTGTTAATGAGAGATAAGTGCAAATTTTGCTAAAGATGCATATTTCAGCAAGGTAAAAGGAAACAAGTCATTCAGGGAAAGGCACTAATTCTTTCCTGTATTGTCCAGAAAATCAGCAGGAATTTGATTTATTCCAAACTTGGGAAATCTGACTTTAAAACTAACATGACAGCCTGTACCTTACACAATTTTGCTTGTTTGCAAGTTTACTCCTAAACCCTGCATATTTTGGGCTAGTCCCATTCTTCCTTGAAATTTTTTTCACATGTACATTGTTTTTACAACTCCTTTTTCTTTCCCCTCCATATAATTTAGATTATTAGCAATGTACTAACCTTAGAGGACTATGATTAAAAGGTAACTTTAGCTTGTTCCCAAATCTTAGACCTTCTATGATATTCCCAATTGTTCTTAAAGACAGAGATATTTAAACAAGAAGTATTTATGCACACTAAAGCAAATGTGTCTTCCTTTATAAAAGTATATTTATAAAGTTTTAAAAGCCTTACAGTATTTGTGTGTATTTCACATTATTCATGTTAAAAATCACCAAAAGCACAAACAAAATCATATTTGCTCTTAAAAACAAAAACACAGAATCAAAGATTGTGAATGAAAAAATTAATGGTAAGAAATTAATTCCAGTAATAGATTCCTAGATTCCTTTAAAGTAGAGAAATCCACATCTGTAATGAAACTGATGCCATTAAAAACCTCTAAATACCAGAGGTCGCCCATATGGTTAGCCTTGTATCTGCAAATCTCCGTGTGTACCTGCATTCTGTATTTTACACGTGTGGCTGGGGGAATTTTGCCCTCTCACTTTATTGGGTCTTTCAGGACTTTCATCTTACTGAAAAGCATTTTAGCAGCCTTTGTTGTTTGATCATACAGAAAATTGAGCCTCTTGGCAGAATTATATTCTCAGTGATGGAAATCAATATTTTTCAGATGGACAATTGAAAGGACTCACTTTCTGTTTTAAAACCACTGCCTGTGTCTTGTGCCACATTTCTGGATATTGTTTATTGCTCTTCCCTCAAAATAAAATAAAATAAAATAGAATAAAATAAAAAAAGAAAAAAAAAGAAAAAAAAAGAAAAATAAAAAGAAAGTTGTGTTGGTGCTTATAACTTTGCATGTATTTCTAATATCGGAAAGCTATAATTCTGACAGACAGAAAAATAAGCTTCAGAGTTCAGAAGCCAACTCCAGGGCAATCTACAGAAAAACTCAGGCACAATTTCATATTGGGCACATGCCAAATCACACATATTGCATGCACACTAATTGATCGTTACAGAAAACCCCTAACTACCAGTGAAAAGAAGCAATGTGACAAATCCAGACACCGTCACAGCTCCAAAGAATTCTCTAGAGCAATGACAGCTTTAACAGATGCATATCTGTCCTCATACATTACAATTTGGCAAAAGAAAAACTGCTTTTCTCTCATCAATTTCTGGGAGGAAAAATAGCCCCACCAAATAAACCCCAAGTAAAAAAAAAAAAAAATCCTACTCAGTGGAAACAATCTCATTTGCAGTGAAAATTTCCTTCTTCTAAGACAGTGATTTAAGCAAAATCAGTTTGTTAATGATTTTTTTTCCTAGAAATTCAATTTCCACTGATGCTAAAAACACTTTTACTTCAAATTTCAGGCCAAATATTTTTGTCCAGGCTCATTCAGCTCAAAAGGTTCATTTGTATAGAATCATAGAACGGTTTGGGTTGAAAGGGACCTTAAAGATCATCTAGTTCCAATCTCCCTGCCAAGAACAACATTTACATATTTTTTTCAGTCTCATTCAGATACAGAAGTTACACCACATTGTTTTCTTCCTTTAATTTGTTTGAAATATCCTTAGGATATGAGTACAAATTGCTTACATTTTTGGCAGTGATATCCAAAGAAATAATGCTTATTTCTTGATAACATATGTCATCACTGCATTCATCCCTTCCCATCTTCCTTTCTAATCACTTATTACTTTAATAGGCTCCTCTCGTGCCCTGTGGATTACATGATAAAAGACTTGGGTTACATTTATAGGCTTATCTTAATTGTACTCTTGAAATAAAGAAGTAGGTATCTCTAAACGCTGGTAACAGATAAAGTAGTCAACAATCTTATTTGTTCACGACATATTGAGGGACACCAGCTGTGTCATAAATGTAAGGACTCCAAAATAGAAATGTAAAACTTTTTACAAGATAATTTCTTGACACTTTCATATTTCATTACTGCTTGTATAGTAGTCCAACCTTTTATAAAGATACATAGAAAGAAGAATCAGGTCTCACAAGGCATGTATTATTTGACCACTGTTACTGCTGTTTGGGACTTCAAAGACATGTAACCTTCAACCAATGCCACTTATCTTGCATGAGACATCTGCATAGCAGCTGATCTGTTAAATCACAGCTGTATCTGGAAAGCCAGAGCCATAAACCATTTGAAAAAATAACTTCTATATAGATTGCATATTTTAAGTATGACAAGTTTACTGTCCTAATGCCAACAAGAATCTCAGGGCTTTTATATGTGAAAATAAGTATTTAAAACTTTAGAGAGAGTAAGAGAGATGGTGCTTTTTCTTCCGCTGTATAGCTTGAAAGTAAACTTTTGCAGTCTCGCAGTTCAAGGGTGTTATATAAGCAATTTCTCTCATTTGAACAAAAAGAAGTGCTTTAACTCAATCCCACTTTTTCTTTTGCTACAAGAATATGATGTTTAATTTTAACATAACAAAATAAATGGTTCTTATGGGACACAAAATTCATACACATGCTGCATAAGATATCATTTAAGAAAGAGCTTTGGGCTATGTGTTGCTGGGAAGAATACTTCTGTAACTACCATAGTGACATTACTGATTTATTTATCAGAAGCATCAGCATATTTTTTTTTTGCCCTTCTATCATTGTGGTACAGCCTACTTCCTATTATTCATTTATCTTGGTTCCCACATAAAAATTTTTACTAGTTCTTTTTGGTCTTCTTCCCATTTTCAGGATCCTGTCTTGATCACTGCTTAGGCCATTGACAGCAGCTACAAAAATGAAGCACTGTCAAATGCTTGTTACAAGTCAGTTGCTTTTTCTTCACACTGTGTCAAATTAACTGGTAAGGAAAACACTCATGATATCAGAAAACTCAGATTTTCCTGTTCATGTCAAGTTGACTTGTGAATTCCACCTCTTTGGAGGTTTTGGATTTGTTTATGTTTTAGTCATCACTGAACATATTTTTTTTTTCTTAGTAGTATGTAGTATGGACAGAGAGATAGAAGGGAAAAACAGCAGCTGAAGTTTATCAGCAATAGAAAGTGGTTATGCTTGTGCCATTCTGAATATCAGAACATCAATAACTCACATTATTGATATATGTGATGGGAAAAGAACTGCATTGAAAAATTTGTACTATTTTTAAGGATTTTTACTGGGGCAGGGAAATAGGAGTGAAAACCCCATCTTTTTAAACGCATTTCGTTATGTGTTTGAAATTTGCAGAATGCCTTGCACATACACTCAGTTTTTCCAAAGGCATAGTGTCTTGCCAGTGCAACAGTAGCTTTCACTTGCCCAGATTACTTGCTTAGGTCATATTTTTCCCATTAACTTCTACAGCTTTACTGGTAGTAGCTGAACTCCACTGCTATTAAAACAGAGATGGAGACTGAGGAATTCTGACATTAAAACTCAATGAGAAAGTCTCCCGTTAACAGTTGCTGTGCAACAGTAATGCTGGGAAGTATGCTCTACCATAATCATCTTCAGGAGTTGTAAACACTATTACTTTCTTCCCTAGACGTGCACACAGTAGCAGTTGAGTACCTTCTTTCTCTTTTAAAATTACAGTCTTTTCTCTTATCTCTGCGTAGCAATCAGAATTCAGAGGACAGGAAAGAGCAACTTTACTCAGCTTGAAGAGAAGCTCTATAAAGGTCCCTGCCCCAAAGCTGTAATTCCAGGGCCATCCTACTGGAAGTGCTTTACCTGTACACAGCATTTCCTTGTGATTTCTTTCTGTGCCCTTTCTGTTTCTCTGTAAGAGATTCAGCAATAACAACAAGATAAAATCATAAACAAACAAGTCTGGTAAATACAGGGACTACAGATGTTCTTTTCAGGTTGTAGATATCAGTATACTTGATGTGAATGCAGAGAATAGATAACTTCATTTCTCTGGAAAAATACTGTAATTTCCTCCTTCATTTAAGGAGAAAACTCTTTAAAACCTGACAATTATATCACTGCCAGAAATCTTGGATGGCAGCAGACGGAGGGTCTGGCTAAGGCCACAATCCTGATTACTAAAAAGAAGCACGTACTTTACACACTGCTGAAGTGTGTGGTAGACATGCCGTAACACGTTTCAGTGGAGCATACCTTTTTTCAGACATAGTGCTCCTTGGAGCTGCTAGCTTTCTTCACTGATCTCTGTAATTCAAATCATTTCAAGACCTTACCAAGCCCATAGATTATTTAAACCTAAATAAAAAAAAAAAAAAAAAAAAGGGAAAAAAAAAAAAGAAGAAAAGAAAAAAATCCCCAAAAAACCTTTTTCTTCCCCATTCCTTTTCTGTGCAATCATGTGCAGAGCACTTGAGAAGAGAGCTTAAACCCTGCCTCTTCACTGCCTTCATTTTCACCTGATAGTTGACTGGGAACAACTACTTTGCTCCAGGTGGGCTGGCAAAGCTGGCTCAACATTTTGAGTACCTGCCTCTGTCACTACATTCCCTTCTGCTCTGCTGGTGCTACCCTGACACCCCTGCAGAGGCCGATCACACAAATGCTGGCACCCAGGTCAGCCCTGCAACCATGCTTCTGTACTTCCTAATTAATATCTTCCTTCAGAAGTGTGAGAAGAGGTATCATCATTCCATTTGACTTTATTCTATAATATATATTTCTAGTGATTCAGGAGACTAACCCACATTATTACAGTACCTCAGCAAAGACTGGTTTTCCTCCCATTGAGGTCAATAGCAAAATTCGCGTAATAAGAGAAACTGACTGCAGATGAACATTAACCATACCCTTTCAACATTTTTCTCTGCCTAATGGAGTATATTAAAGCTTCTCTGCATAACTTCTGAATAATACTGTATGCAATTTCATTATTAAAGTTTCATTTAATTTAATTCTGCTTTGAGGTTTCTGGTTAAAAATAAAATATGATTAATGCTTACAAAAGAGAATGAGAAATCTGGGTGTTAAGAATTCTGATAATGGGTACAGTTTCTGGGTAAATTGCTTCAGTAATTTTCATAGTAAAACACATTAATGTTACCCTTGCTTATTGCATTTCCTTACCCTAACAGTCACTGCTCTTTCCTATGATTCTTTTTAAAATTAATTAGTGTGCCATTTGTGCCTAATATAACACACTGAAAAAAAACCAATTTTCCCTGAAGGTCATTAGTGTCTGTACGCAGCTGAAAGAACACAAACACCCTGTTGTAGGTGTTTATCCTGCCTGCATCATGAATGAATCTCAGTTTTAGAGCAGATTTACCAGATCTCCCTCTGGTTGGCTGCTAAACCCATGTTTTCAAGAGAAGAAAGTTAGTCCAGTCTGAAACAGGGTATCAGAATGCCAAACGTTTCATAACACTGTTAGCAGCTCTATTTCCAGTAGTGATTCTAAAACTTTACTAATACTGATTTGGATTAGATATTTGGATAAGAGCAGAACAAAACCCAAGATGGCATTTCAAAAAGAGTGAGTTTTATAAATTCATGATATTCTTGACCCATGCAGACTCATAGCCTGGCTTGCAAGTCAGTCAGTGGAAGCTTATTATGATAATCAGGGATTTCTCAGAGAAAGAAGTTTAATCAAATGGGGTAAAGAAAGCCAGAAACTGAAGCTTTCTTATGTTTTTCATTCCCCACTCTTTCCTTGTATGGATTTAGCTGGAACTTTTCTCACATAAGATGCTCATGCTTTCAGAATCTACCTACCTATTAACATATGGTAAAATATAATCTAGTTATTAAGCACAGTAGATGTTGTGTGATAAAAATGGAAAAAAAAAAAATTAACTGAAATGCCTTGGGTACCTACCAAGCTAACCAGTCCATCATCTTTATTAATTATTATTGTTACTATAGGATATCCATAATACCGTTCCCTAGTGGTAGTACCTATGCAGGACTTGAACATAATGAAGTGGTTTGGAATCCACAGACAGATGGGTCACCTTACAATTAAGGATGCAGATAATCACATTTTCCAATGGGTTTTGTTAATTCACATTTGGCCAAGACATTAAAAGCAATTATTGCATTAAGCTTATGGGTTTAAGAGATCTTTTTAAATAAATAAAAGTGCATGATGATAACTGCTTTTTCAAAACTGAAATTTATTCTACAGATGAACTCCAACAAAACTACTGAATTCCAAAGGTTTGGGAAATTGGAATCTGCCTGCCAATCTAAATTTCAGAGATAAATTTTAACTAAACCTTATTAACTAGAGGGGATCTAATAGATGTGGTCTTTTTCCTAAGAATTATGCCATACTAGCCCCGACCCAGAAAATAATCGCTTTTGAGCATAATAAGTAGTTCTATTGAAATCAATAGAAATTCCCGTTAAAGTAAAATATTAACTTAAGCCTGTGCTTAGATCCTGTGAATAATTTGATCCTTACTTTTTATTTGAAACCTATCTTGAATGTAACAAGCCATAATGATCTAGAGAAGGAGATAAATTATGAAAAAAAGGAGTCAGCAAATAACTGATATTACTTGCTGCAGCTGCAGGTTAACAAATCAAATCTAAATCAGCTATTGTCATCGAACAATAGAGAAATTCAGAGTAAGATCTCAGTCATGACTAGTGGAGCCAGGGGTACTATTACTGCACTTTGCTAGATCTCGATAGCCTTCATTTATAGCCACACGACTTGGCATAAAAATTCTCCTTTTATGGTCACGAATAAAAAAAATAATTACTGACTATAGAAGTATCAATACGATTCCCAAATACTGTGATGAAAGCAAACCCTCTAGATAAACAAACAGAACATGTATATGACTAAAGATTTGCTTCCCAGCCTACATCCACTCCACTTAAAGACTTGTCATCCTTTTCGCAAATGCAGGCACAAAAAAAAGGCAAAACTCTCATGTACGCTGTATCTACCTCTTGCCAACTCAACACACAACTGAAAAATAAAAGCAAAGCATATCTTTCAACTGAAGTAGATATGTTCCCTAAGATTTATTTGTTTTTCCTCCAGAATAAGGAGGATATGATTAGAAAACAAGGATTTGAGGGCAGCTTCTACTGTTAATCATAAAATGCTTTGTTTGTCACAGGATGCTTAACAAATTGAAGTTTATTTCATTTAGAAATAATAAGGAAAGGAATGTTGTTTCTTCAGTATCAAACTGAACTATAATATAACTTCTTATGCAGAAGCCAGATATAATTTGCAACTCTATCGTTTTGAGCCTTACCAGTGCAAGACTTGGCTCTCAGTCTAAGTTATCCTACTAAAAGCCGAAGTATATGATAGAGATAATTTCAAAATCTTATCAATTCCAAAAAGCAAGAAGGCTGTTAAATAAGTGAACATAAACCATAGGGACACTACTGCAGCCAGCTACAAGCAGAGTCTCCTAAACACAGATAAATTCTCATGAGCAGAGCAGGGTGTGAAACCAGCTACATACCACCTCCCTCAGCCTGAAAGCTATGCTGCAAAGGATTGTAGGATGCAGAAGTTCATGGCGTCTGCTCAAGCATTTCTGAGAGTGGGAAGGAAGGATTGGAGCCAATGTCAATCCTTCCTTTTTAAGAAAAAATCATACCTCCGGTACGGAACGGAGACAGTTCTAGAGCTCTTTCTGTTAAACATAACTTCTTTACTATTTGTTTCTCTTATAAAAAATAATTTTGCATCCAAGTTAGGAAGAATAGTTACATTCAGTAATTTAACTTTGTCCTAAATATTTCTTTAGACACAGAAGATGCTTCTTGGTTTTAACATCAGCCAGTGACTGTGCTGAAGCAATCTGAATGCATCAATAAAAAGGACAAGGTGTAAACAGGGATTTACTCTACACGATGCATTTGATCAAGTTCTGAATCAAGGAAGAATATTAGTTCTGAAAAGTGATCCTCAGCTGACATGTAAAATGGGTGCTGGACCCAAACCTTAGGAACATTTTCTAGACACGCGTGGATTTAGAAATGCCGAAGCATATATTAGCATATATGGCTATCTTTCAGCAATCATCCCTAGTAACCACAGGAATACCTTTCATTAGTCTTCTTATCCTATTGCATAAATCAAATGGTGAAAGACTTCCTCCCATTAACTGGGACAGAATACAGATCTGTCAACAATTGCTGTGCTTTAGCAGAATGTGAATCAGCCTCTACCTCTCACATCAGCTTGCCTTTCTCCACTCATGAGTGCAAACACCTCATCCACTCTCAGAAACATTTGTTCATCCTCTAAGTGAGGAAGGAGGCAACACTGATTTTTGGTGCAATTATATATAAAAAATTGATCTGTTCTCTAATCCACACCTTTCCAATAGCTCCAGCTACTTATCCTTCTCTTCTAGTTAGGATCTGTAATGGTAAAATAGACCCATTAGCTTCTGGGTTGCCCTGCTTGCAAAGTTCCACTACTGCTATTCAAATGCTTTGAAAACCATTATGACATTTGGAGTTGAAAAAGTTGAAAAAGTAAGGATTCTCCTTGAAGATAAACTTTTCTCTTTCTTTTGGGTTGCTACCAGGAAATCTGCAAGCCTCTTGATACCAGACCTACCTTCTTCCTTTTCTTCCTTTATAATATTATTGCCTTTCTTTTAATTATAATGGCACCAAGAGACCCCGAATGCAATCAGTGACTCATTCTGCCAGTCTCTGTGAAGACATATGGTATGAGACAGTCCTTGCCCTGAAGAGCTTACAGTTTAAATAGGCAACACAATAATGAGAGAGATTAGCATTGTTATCACCATCTCCCAGGTGAGAAATTGAGTCACAAAGATGAAAAGCAACATGCTTAAAATCACATGTCTACACCATACAGTGAAGCATGGTTCAATCCTCTTGGAGTTGACAAACATTTAAGCTGATAAATTTACACAATGGAAGGAAATGCTGATGTGCCAGTTTGGATCCAGAAGCCCTATAGACTGGAAATGCATCCTTTCGGCCAAGACAACAAGCTCTGAAAGGAAGCACCTAAGCACACTTACAGTACAATCAAGTCAGATGTCTGTATCACACTTCCACCCAGTTTGGGTGACTCAGAACACACTGCACAGGTGCCCAGGAAAAGTAAGTAGTGCAGAGATGGATATTATTCAAGACTTGATCAAATAAATTTCTTTTAAACCTACCTTTGTTTCCTTTATGGTTTATCCCCGAGGTGGGAAGTGGACCTTCTTTACAGACTTGCCTTCTCAGCAATCCTGGTGTGCTGGACTCCAAGGCATGGGCAGAAAAATGTCCATGTTTTCATAGAAATAAAGATCTGAAAAGAAAGCCAAATGGTATGTTGTACATCAGTTTGCTAATATCAGTTTGAGAATCCTGTTTAGAGTTAAGAATATTGTACATATTTGAAAAAATAACGCAGTAAGCTAAATTGCAAGACTGTTAACATATATTTTTAATTCCTCTGAGGAAAAATATGTTTCTGAATTTGACTTATTTCAAAACTCTTATGTAGTTTATATATTTATATACAAGTAGTTTTATGGTTCATATAGAAATGAGAGATTTCACTTAGTTTTTTGAAGTTACACATGGTGGTTATAATGAACGAATAATATTCGGTGTTATTCATCAGTTCAGAGGCCACTGGATAGGGAATTATACTGTCCTGCTAGTCTCTATCACTTTTTTCTTTCATCTGATTATCAGCATATTAATGTTTGTTTATTTTATCAAGAGATTAATCAATGATCAAGAGCTTTGTAAAATTTATATTTTCCCAAATGTAGTGAAAAAATATGTAACTTTCCATAATGCCTTCTTATGCATGACTATTTTTTCCCCCGATAACCTTGGGATGATAATAATTTTGAGTAGTCTTCCATTGTAATTTTGAAGCATAAATTCATTTTCATAAAATCACTAAGAGTTATGAAATGATTGCTAGACAAAAAAAACAGAATTAGCATGGGCTGCTGTGACAAAGCACTTATTGCATCTTTTCTGTTATACTCAATGTTTTTCATATTTGGCTACATATGATATATTATCCCTTTCTTATTTTAAAAATACTTGAATACACTGTAAAGTGTGCAGATGACTGCTGCTGTTATTACCAAATAAGTAGTTTGCAGGTACTACAGTAGTACTTGACATTTGTTATTTACCTCGATCTTGTCTCTGCTTTCACAATTTTTGATGAGAAATACTGTATACCAGCCTGGTTAAGATAATGCAATACTTCTAATTGTCTACTTCTCAAACACATGCGCAAAGCTTTCACATATTAATAGTCTAGTATATAAAGAAACGTAACATACATCAAGTCTTCAAATGTAAAATAAAATAAACTAACATTTCTTTGAAAGTTTAGTTTGACTGAAGAAGCAAAACTGAAAAACAAAGGACTAGAAGAGATGTCCTGGATAAAGTCTATGCCACACCATAGCTGCTTCATAAAGTCACCCAAACCCATTGTAAAACTAATTCTTTTACTTACTACCCTTTTGTGTTACTACTTTTAGTAGCATCTCTTGATTGTATAAGATGAATGTCAATTTTTTTTTTTTATTTTTCAAATTAAAGTCATGCCACTTGTCATTCCTCATCTATGAAGTCAGTTATTTGTTTCTACAAGTCGAAAGATCATCTCTGTGCAACAAAAAGACAGCTTTACGTATCAGTCAGTTACTTAAAGAAGTAGCTACATGTTAGCTTATCAATGAATCCTGATAAGTAGTCTGTGGGGAATCAAGAATGACATCGCATTCTCCAGATGGGAAGACTGAGAGGGGAAAAAATATATTTAATTTGTAATACAAACATACTGAAATCAACCTAAAAGATTCGTATTTTATTGTCTAAACTTTACTGCATCTACTGATTTGCAAGATCTGCAGACTGCACAGAACAGTTATCATCTCCAGAGTTCACTTATTGCATATACTCGATGATTTACTAAAAGGTTATGCAGTAACGTATGAGAAAGTATAGGTGCTCTGAATGAATTAGATAAGCATGAGAAGACATAGTGTTCACACTAATCAGTTGTAATAAAGTCTTCTCTCAAATAAGAAATTTTCCCATACACTTTAATATAGACCTTTACATTCATTGGGTATTCACATCATCTCAAGAATAATTTGCATATCTATCTAATATTTAAGGAGGTATATGATGGCCTCTAGTGGTGCATATCCGCATGAAAATGCTAAACTGCTGCTCTATTTCCCCCTAGTTTTGAAGATAGCATGTAAGAAAAACATACGCACTCCTGAACTGTATCATATGAATTAACAGCAGAATGTGGCACACAACACAGAATGTGAATGTTTCATCGCTTTTTGCTTGCTAACAAACAAAAAATTTCTTCAGCCAACATTATTACATTAGAATAATTTAAAAATATTCCAAATCTTCACAATTTCATCTTTTTTTCTCTCTCCCAGGCTTCTGATCACTCTATACAGTTAAGCTTTAATCTGCTGGTACTGTCAGTCACTAATTCACTAGGGATACTGCTATATAGAGCAAGATAAAATCCATCTATGATTTTCCATATAAAAGATGCTTACAAAGAAGATATTCTTCAGCTTTAATTAGTCCTTCATGTTAAAAAGACTTTCATCGTTGCATTTGTGAAGTATTTTAAAGAGAAAGACAGTACTTGGTAAACAAACTCATAACAATGGAAACACCAAAATAAAATTTTACAGTACTAATTTTACCTTATTCCTATGAATGGCTTCTCATAGCCCAGAGAACTGTAAGGTGGCTCACACAGCTGATGGGATTTACTATCATACTACAGAGTACAGACAGGTAGGCAATTAAATACTAATACATTCTTTAGCAGGTTTAGTATTAAACAGCTGTGTGTCTGTGCATCTTCTCTTGAATCTGTTTGCTTTGCTATTTTTATTTCTACATGACTGAAACTTCATTTTGTCTTTCAAAATGCTTAGCATAAATGTCAGCACTTATAGGTTGAAGTTTTAGGCTGTAATTTAATCCTGAAGAATTTCATGTACTCTTGGAATTAATATCACAAGAATTCACAGATACTAATTTATTTTGAAGCAGCAATATCTTTTTTTCTACCAAAGCAATTCGCAGTTTCCTGGGAAGTTTCTATATCATGTTTTTAAATATCTGTTAGAAATAAACATTTCTATTCAAGAGAACATGAATTTACAAGAATTTGAAAGGCAGAGCTACTGATTGCGGTCAGTGTCCTCCGTAGCTCTGCTTCAAATGAGTGCTCAAAACTCAAGTCATAAGATAGATAACTATTGTAACTTGTTCCTATGGCTAATGCCATAGAGATGAAACGATACAGTAAGGCCATTCAAGGGAGCTTCTGAGCACACCTTTCCATCTGTTATGCAAACATTTTGCAACAGCATCCTTTCCTAACCTAGGCTATCTGCAGATTCAGTCCACATGTTCTGTGGACACAAACTTAGGGGGAGAAGGATGTTACGAGGACTTTCTCCTCATTCTGAAAGTTATTTCACAACTATTGTCTGGGGGATGGAAACCTGCAATGTCACAGACCCTTTTCCTGTGATTTCTGTGTTTTCGTGAGGAAGACTGCTCAGATGCAATCTGTGTCCTTTTCACTGGAAAAGAGTCTCAGTAATGCAAAAGTTGAGAGATTCCTGCAAACTGCATAGACTGACAGTAAGCAAACCTTTTCACATGAGCATAAACAGCTGTAGGTGAGGAAATGCCTAATCATATGGTAGGAAACTGATTAGACCCTTACTGTGTATTAGCTTCTTTTAAGTGTAAATAGCAGAAAATCTGAACAATTTTCTTAAACGCTTCTGGTAAGTTTTCAAGTATATATGGTTTTTCAGCTGTATCTTTTTCCTTGCAGTTTCTCATGTTTCTCAAGGTCTTATGAATCTTCAGTATCTTACTGCCTCTTCAGCTACACACAGATACTTCTGTTACACGGTCCTCCCCCCAGGCACCGTTTCCGAAATCTCAGGATTAACAAACAAGGTTTTCACTGAGCCAAAGTGAGTCTAATAGGTGAAAACCAAGGAATGATCCTTTCACAAGGGGATTTTTTCTCCCACGTTCTTCTTCCTTTGCCTCGCTTCTGCCCCCAGCATCACATTTCTACTCTCCTGCGCTCTCTCCCTGGGATCTGGATGCCCAACACAGTGTGAAATATTAACTAGATAATGATTTTTATTTCCGTTGCAGGAGATCATAGGAGCTACTAAGAAAACCACTGCTAAGAAGCAGAGTGCAGAGAGTGCCATCATGTGAGGAGCAGTCACCAGCTCTCTCTGTGCGGCAGTGATGTTAATGTACAACACTATATCTTAATAGCCATCTCAATTGGCTATTAAAATGCAGCACTGTACATTAAAATCACTACCCCACTGCTGCATGAATACTTACCAAAGATGCAGTCCCTGAAAATTACCTTTCAGTTCAATGGAATGCTGCCATGCCAAATGAGCTGTCTTAGCTCGTCTAATTTTCTTCTAAAGAAATAAAACTCTGACTTTTTAATTTTAAATTTACATCATTACGTTGAATGGGACATTCATCCAGGGCAACACATACTGCATGCAATACCTTAGAATTCAATAGCAGAAGTACTCTGAACCACCTCAAGAAAATTGTGCTAACTTTCAAAGGAGTTGTTATTCTCAGTTTCTTTAAAGGATGACTTTTAAGAGCACCTGCTTGCAGGTATTTGGGAGAACAGGAAAATGTAGCTGGTAAGAGTTTGTTTCTGGAAACTTACAGGTTATAAAGCAAGTGAATTCTGAAAAGGTGGGACAACAGAGATTATGTAGGCTACAGGAATGGACTACAGTCAAAAAGAGGAAGTGGAGAGGCTGGTAGGCTGTATAATAATGGTGGAAGATGAAGTTTAAAGAAAAGAATTTTGTCTTTTTGTCCAGAGGTGATTTGTGGAGCCACTTTGTCTCATTTTCTGAGTACACAGATTAAGGTGAGAACAAGGAAAACCACAGTGTCAGCTATAAAAAGGCAGAGTGAGCTCATGTTGCTTTCCCTGAGTTATAGTAGATGATGATCAAAAGTCAAGTCAAAAGGTGTCTGGAATATGGCAAAAATATGTTTTAATTGCATAGGCTTCAAAATGTAGACATAGTCTCTCTGCTTCAAATATCTACTGAGCTGAATTGATCTGGTTTGAAAGGTAAAGGTATATCTGTTTGATAGGCTTCAGCATCTTACTGCCTCTTTAGCTACACAGAGCTCCTACACATCTTATGCTGCAGAGCCCAGCTCCCACAACCATTCAAGATCTGTCTGATCTCGTTTGAAATGTAGAACTAGTTAGGGATATTCACATGAAACTAAGTTTCTTCAAAGAAGAGCTGATCCATAAACATTATAAGTACACTGGGCATCATCAGATTTGCTTAATCTTTTACCTGGATTGCTGATATATCTACCTAAGGCCCAGAGACAACTGCACTTTTTGGCCTAAGTCAGACCTAATTTATTAGGCTGCCCTAGAGCCAGTATCAGGAAGCTGCAGAGCAATAGCCCCAGGGAGTCTGCTAGCAGGGCTGAACTGGATCTTCAAACCTCGAGGGAAACAGGCAGCTAGCCCAGTGGAATTGACAGTGTTGGCAGTTTCATTACTGGTATCATCTGGGCTACTGACAAGGACATCAGTTTCAACTAAAAATGTAAAGGGACGGAAAGCTTTTATTTGTCAGAGAAATCAGGTGTGTGGTTTCTCAGATTAAGTCCCTCAAAATCCACACATGTGCAAACTAGATTTGCCTTTTTTGACAGCTCTACTGCAAAACTGATCCTTGTTTTTCTTTTCAAGTCTTCCTATAAGAATATAAAACTGATCAAGCTGTAAAAAAAGACATCCAACCAAACAAAAAACACATTCTGAACTACTCGAATGCACAGGATAATGGTTTATCTAATCTATTGCTAGAATTTGCAAATATCTGCCATTACAGTTCAGTAAAATTAGGAAAATGTTGTATAATTAGCTCTTCAAGTAGAAAAAGTAAAAACACTGCTCTGCAGCAGAGATCATTCTCCTCCCTTTTTAGTCTTGACATCTTCCATCAGTCTCCAGAAACACAGTAACACATCAAACTGCAGTGACATTCCAGCCTACGCAAGAGTGTGGGAGCAAGCTAAGAGTATGCAGCTCAAATGTGCTCAAATGGAAGAAAAAGGTTTGGCCGGGAAAAAAGTTTTTTAGAATTCTGATCTTCACAAAATGGCTGAGGTTGGATGGGACCTCTGGAGATCATCTGGTCAATATCCCCTGCTCAAGCAGGGCCACCAAGAGCTGGCTGCCCATCACCGTTCACTGGGAGATACTTCTTGCCCTCATACCTTGTTTATTCTTATCAATCTCAGTTCAGAAAAGGCAAATACTTCTGAAATTAAGTGCGTGTAAAGGTGGAATTAGTGCGCCAACAAGTCTAACAGACTCTTGGCTGGACTCCCCACTACCCAGCACCAAAGCCGGCATGACCTCAGGAAACGGTGACACTTGCCACGTGTAACTGTCCAGCTGTCAAAGGAGAGACTAAACGAGCATCTGCCTTTACAACAAAAAAAAGTCTTTCTTAACAAATAGAGTGTCTGCAGAAAGGAACACTGTGCTGCATCATGCCCTCCCCTCCTCCGCTTTTTCTTTTCACCTTTCTATTGTGCTTCAAATAATCTGAGCCATTGCTTTATGCAACACCAATAGTAAGCACCAGGAAGATACTGCACTGGTGACCTTGGATTTTCCAGCCCATTACTCCTGACTGGTCTCCACAAAACTGCTACATTGCCACCTGCCACACAACACCTCCTCCAATGTCGCGAGGAAGTCAAACTCTGTTTGCGCTTTCCCCAGTCCTACCCTCTTCGTGTCAAGGAGCTTTTTCTGTCGATCTATTGAAGAGAAGGTGATACAGGGCTGCCAGTGTGCTAAGGATCCTTCTTTCCTCTTATGCCCATGTTTCTCACTTATCTGATAGAAGGCATAGAAGAAGAGAAAGGAATATGAGGGGAAACACTTTCATTTTCAGCCTGGTTAAAGGAGTATTTCTAATCAACAGATACTGCAAACTTTATAAAGAAATCAGAAGTCCAGTAAGTATTACAATTTTAAATATTTTTTCAGAACGAAACCTAGATGCTTGCAATGCACAAAGATGCATAGACAGCCTGAATCATTATGTCCAGAAAAAAAGGGGTCAAAACCAACGTCCTCTCCACTTGCAGCAATTTTTACATGCAAGCCATATTTGAAATAATTAGCATAGTTGTTTGCCTTTTTATTTCTACAAAAGCAGCTGACAGACTATCCAGAGACCCTAAAGAAAATTGCCTCAGGGGAAGACAAAAGCTGTCAACATCAAGCTGCAAAGATCTCTTTGAGGAGGAAAACAAATTCTCAGCAAGAAAAGTTGATATGCTTGCTGATGAGCTGCTCAAATATGAAACACAGACGCTTGGAGGGAGCCTGCTGCAAACACATCCATAGAAGAAACAGAACATTTGGCAAAAAATTTGGCACAGGAAAAATGAAAACTGTAAGCAAGCATAAGGTTGCGATGGAGTTAAGGCAATGCTGGCATGCCATACAGAGAAGAGGAGCTGAAGGGAAAGTGAATATGCCTAGCAAACTAAATACAAAAACATGTGCTGACTGGCAACATCAGCTACAAGCCCTGGCTACTCCCAGCAAGCAGTGACGCTACTTGATTCAAGTGTTAAGGGAGCATTTTATGTCACACAGAAAAATGTGGTAAATCTGTCGATATTACTGTATTTTATTAAACTAATACAACAGCAACAACAAGAACGGTTTAATAACCTATCCCAGAGAGTTAGTAGAAAATTTTCTGTTTCAAAAGCTTTTTCAATTCCTACAATGAATTTTCCACAAAAACATTTCTTGCAGGCTTTGTTAATTTTTGTTTAACCCCCTCAATATCCTACTAGAGTGTGGAAAAAAACCAAATCATTTAGACCTGTTCAGGTAAATTTCTCCTTTTGGTTGAGCTTCTTGGCTAAAGCTGACGTTCCATGAGAGCAGCATATCTTGAGATATTTAAATACTTCAGTAAAATTGAAAAGTAAAAATATGAACTTTGCATGCTCTTAAGCTCATAAATCGAGCCTGTCATGATCTGGTGGCATCTTTAGTAGAGTCCTTGAGTATTCCTGTGAACAATTATTTAGAAATACTTTGTCAACTTATGTGCCCTATTTATTCCCATATCCGAGTGGAGACAGATAAATCTTGGCACCCCTCAGAGGAGTGCCCCAGAGAAGCCACTCAACCAAGAAAGGGGAAAGTTTCAATTTCTATTTTAGGGACTTGAGTATTCTCGCAGTCAGATGGTCCAGTGAAAAATGAGGAATCATCAGAGTCCGCAAGTCAAAACTTCTATATGAATGCAGGTATCCAGCATGTAATTCAAAAATAAAAATACCTCCCCTGTACTTCTACAAACACCAGGGAAGCTGCATAAAACCCCTGCAACACACAAGGAATTAATGAAAGCAATAATATGTAAAAATACTTAATCTATGTAATTTGATCCCTTTTAGCTGTTTTATAAAGTAATTCAGGCAGAGCTAAGATAATAATTCCACTACAGACAATAAGGCAGTCATAAAACAGGGCAGGTAAAGCTATGACAATAATGAAATGATCTAAGTAAAGCCTATTATCTTCATTAATTTTCACTCACTTTCTACCACCGTGGGAAGATATTAACTTGCTAATATCTTCTATCCTGTTCAAAAAGAAATGCATCCCTTGAGCAAATAAGCTAAATTATTAATTGCTTTGTATCAGGATTTATAAAATAATAATTATGAATGTGTGCATAAAGTTGGAGGCTTTAGATGAAATTGTGACTGATGGCTGTTTCAGAGAGTATCCCGGTCACTTTAGATAACTCTGAAATCTGCTGAGCACCAAGAGGCCAAATATTTTTTTATAAAATGCATCAGTAAAAAAGTTCAAGTCATTTTACTAAACTAAACTTATCTATTGCTATATTTTTTTTGATATACTTAAGACTTTTTTCTTTTTAGTGAACCATGCTGTACAGGTAGAATTGTCACTATCAATCACTTTATTCTGTTAAACTTAATAATGGCTCTGCCATACCTAAAGGAACCAACAAGAAATGACTTACAGTTTTGCCTAACAGTTGTGACTGTGGCTCAAAACCAGTTTCTAGGATCAGTTGCCATAGTCCTTCTGTGGAAGCTCTAATACCTTCCTGTGAGAATTCAAGAAGAAGAACTTGATTGAAGCTATTCACTTCAGGTTTCAAAACCACTTTATCAATAAATGGAAGACGGTAGAAGTCAATAGGCACAAATCAAAGATCTAAACCCATGTGCTTTCATACACAATTAGACCGAAAACATTGCAAACAGGCAATTTTATTGTTCATATAGGAAAATAATTGCTTTCTGTAGTATTCCTTGGACCTGGGAATTCTGTTACAAGGACATGTAGTGATAGGACAAGGGGGAATGACTTTAAGGTTACACAGGGTAGATTTAGATTAAGTACTAGGAAGAAATTCCTTACTATGAGGGTGTTGAGGCACTAGTATAGGTTGCCCAGAGAAGCTGTGGCTGCCCCATCCCTGGCAGTGTTCAAGGACAGATTGGATGGGGTTTGGAGCAACCTGATCCAGTGGAGAGCGGGGGGTTGGAACTGGATGAGCTTTAAGGTCCCTTTCAACCCAAACCCTTATGTGATTCTATGATTTATGCCTGAGAAAATCTACAGCTTCCTACATACATGCAAAGCTACAGGCAGCATTTAGCTGTGTGTTTTTTTCACGTTTTGTAGTTATCTTAAAGGCAAAACCAAAAAGATGCACCAATCTTTAAAAAAGTTCTCAGATTTTCATAAGAATCTTTAGAGCACCAATTTCTTTCATCTTTGTTTCATTATTATCCACAACCCTCATTCATTATCCTTTTAGTGACTTTCAAAAGAAAGTGTGTACGCATTTGGCTGAAGCACATAAAAGAAATAAACAGACCAATTTTACTCAAGAGATCATTCAGCAATTAAATTTTCCCTATAAATTGTAAAACCTGTGATAATACTATAAAAGCTACTAAAATCTTCAGTCCTTACAAGACTTACTTTAGGACAGCACAAAAAGCTGCTTATTTATATGAATGCAAGAGGAAAAAAACACACCAAAAGCCCACTACGAACTCAATTTCTTCCATAACTTTATAAGTAAACTGCATAATGTACTCCTCAAAAGTCTCCATGGAAGAACTGGTCCAGCATCAAAAGTGGAAATCAAAAACAGTATACCAAAGCATAACAGTAATCAGCAACCATATGTTTCAAGTATTTTTAATGGCCTCAATCCAGTGATAGAATTGCAGTCAGAAATCCAAATGACTTAAACTGTGTTAACAAGAAATGTGACTATAGAAACGTGAAGCCTCTCAGCAAGATCCGCTTACAGCAGATTTAAAAAAAGTTTAACAAACTCTATATTCGATATACTAGAAAAAAGATCACCAGAGAGTTCTCTAAGATGTTAAATTCTATTGCAGATTCCACTAAAACATGAGAGACTAGAATCAAGATAAATTTCAACTTCAATAACTACAAAAAGACTTAAATCTGTCACTGTGAAAGCATACAAAATAACAAAAAGAATCACAGGAGACATGAGAATTATGACTTCGAGGGAAAGCACACATTCAAAGGACCCCAACTGACTAAAGTAGATTTAACTGAACAACAATATAAATCCAAACTAGAAAGTTATATATGTCCCAACACATTTTAAATTCATAGTATTGTTGCTTTTATTGTTGATTAATTCCAAAACATCTAAATGTCAACATCTTTAAAAACAAAAATAGAAAACAGAAAGGACATTCTGCAGCTGTCTTTAATGTACTAAAACTTCCAATACCAATATTAGAGATCAAGGCTTAATTTTCTCTGGAATCTTACTTAGCAAGATTGACAGGGGGGAAGACAGCAGGTAAAGGAAATAACTACCATAATGTATCAGAATCTGATTTAAATTGCACTCCAAGTTACATGCATTGTAATTCAAAACCAAACATATCAGTTTATATTCTTCAAAGCACATCAGAATGATGACCCTGTTTATTTGCATTTAGGGAAACAACGCACAGTAAATGTTCCAAAGATACTCTTGATGTAAAGACAACTAAACGAATCAAGTCCTTATTAAAACTTCCAGAGCCATAAATTTTGCACAACTACAAAACCTGGATGAATAATTCTGGTTTCCCTCATAGGCTTTGCTACTTTAAATGTAAGGGCTCGGCTCTCATTTCAAGAATTTTGACACAGTGATTTAGAGAGGACTATGGAAGTGGAATAAAAATAGTTATCATTTTTGAAAATCTAGTAACATGCCCTTATATAGGATCAAGAGTTCTAATTTGTTTGTTTCAGGAGCTGGTATTCCCCAAACAGGTAGTGCAGGAGGCAATGTCATAGGCAAATATGGGCTCAGACAATAGCTTAAAATAGAAAATAAAGTTGGTAATGAAGATTTGCTTCAGAACAAACCATCTGCAGTTAATTGACTTACTGAAACAATTCTCTATTTTGTCCCATGCATAATGAGCTGAAGTTTTTTACTATTGGTAGCTGGTCTCCAGAATGAGAACTCTTCAAATGATGATTGTGTAACACAAACAAACCTTCCTCTGACAACCCCCAAAAAAAGCTCCACATGCAAAATACCCACAACATCCAAACAACACAAAACCAAACCACTAAAAGACTGCAATTAACAAACCTATCATCAACTAAAAACGCCATTATCAAAGAGCAGTAGATGAAGTAGACATCACATGCTACCAAAATAGCTGCCTAAAAAACAACCAAAAATATCCCCCAAAACTTTTTGCCCCCAAGATTCCAGCAAATCTTTTCTTAGACCTTCCAAACATCTACTGTGCACAAGCTCTTATACTACCTCATGGCTTTCTGGTGTACATTACACAGAACATAATCCTGACAGACTCCTGCTTATTCATTTATTTTCTGTACTGGTTACCATTAAAGCATAACCAGTATGCTTTACGCTGCCAGCTAGCTATATGTGCCTTCTTAATACACAATGCTGACGAATATGATAATTCCTGAATTTTGTAGAGTAAATACAAGTTTTTAACACTAGTGCACACTACAGTACTTTCCATAGAGCTATAAACTTAATATTATGTAGGTCTACATTATAATTCACAGCATAAGAGCTAGGTGGCAACAGTTGTAGCAGGAGATGCAGCTGAATGGATTAGAACACTGAATGAGGCAGACCTTTGACAAATCATCCAGAAAAGCTTACAGTTAAAGTACGTTAAACCTAGCATATTTGAGTTTTATTTTAAAGTGAATAACGTCAAAAATACATGGAGAGGTTCCATGGAAGTCAAAGACTGTAAGAACTAGGGTTAAGAAAAACCCAAACACCTAACAACCTAACAAAACCACCAGAATTGAAGACAAACATCACATCCACTTAAAATAAAAAAGACAAATATTAAAGAAGAAGAAAAAGAAAGAGAATTCAGACAAGTCTGGCTGTACATCTCCTCTATGATTATACCTGATCTGAGTAGGCAGAAAGGGAATTTGGGCCTCTGTTCCCATTTGCTGAAGTGCAACTCCCCTTAAAGGCACTGGAAGTAAAGCCTGAGAGACAGAGGGCAAACTAACTCCTCAGTTATATTACAGACTGCTCCCATCATGGATCTTAAAGGAATGCAGAGTCAGGGAAGCTGATACTGTTACTGAGGATGAGTCTCTGCGTACAAGTTGAATTTTCCTAAAATTGCCATAAACCACACATTTACAAGTCCCTGACAGATTTTTCACCAGCTGAAAAAATGAATGGGAAATTACATGGTGGAAGCTGCTGCTGAAGAATTGCAGTAAACATGAATGATAGCACATATATAATATCATGGTACAATACACACAAAGCTCCTCTGAAAAAGTGGGAAGAAAGAAAATGAAAGAATTCAGCACTGGAAACAAATACAGAAGTCCTTTTATCAAAACATCAAGGGAAGTCAAGTGATGAATTTCAAAAGGAAATTTTGCTTGGCTAAAGAGAATTTAAATAAGAAATGAATAGTTGGTCAACACCTTCATTTTTTATTAAATACTTCACTGCCAACAACAACAACAATAATTTAAAATCCTTCTCTCTTTCTTTTGCACGTTCTGCATTCTGAACAGAATGAAAACCTGCCTGAAAATTATGAATTCTTTTAATGCTGCTATTTTGCATTAATATATTATGTTAGCCTTAAATTATCATAGTGGATAAACTAGCTGAGCTGGCTTGCTTTCAGTATTGGTGTTCCCAAAGGGAAAATGCTGCTTGTTAAAGCTAAAATCTCCTAATGTTTTCCTGAATGAGAAGATGTAGAGAGTGTTTTTAAAGCATTAACAATGTTCTTATTATCCCAATATAATGTTTGCACAAGCTAATGACTGTTACCATGCAATAACATAATACACAAATACGAATGTATTATCTGCTAAGAAACAAGCATCTTCCTCACACTACATTTCAAAAGCAAGTATGCTGTCTCAAAGACAATTTATTCTCATGGGGCCTTATGAACTATTCCAACTCCACTTGACACTTTCATACCTGGAAATTGAAGTATTGGAAGTCAATATTTACAAAGTGATGTTCAAGAAGAACTCGGCAGCACTGTTGGCTTTGGCATGAGCTGTGCCTTTGTTGCAAGAGTAGCAGAACTGCTGGTGCAGAAGAGCAGCTTTGGAAGGAAGGAAGCAAGAACACCCACAGACAGCTTTCAAAACCTGGGATTTGCCTTTTTAGGGACTGTCTAGATCTGCACTGATTCAGTCAATATATTTTTAAAATCAATATTGCACTCAGTTTCCTGGATGCCCATCAATAAGAAGTTCCTAGCTCTCTGTAGAAGGGAAAACTAAAAAATAATAAAGTAACTAAAATGGAACTAGAACAGAATGTGGGTGTTTAGTATGTTTAGTGTAACAAGAATGCTTTGACAGGAATGTAAGCAGTTTGCAGAAAGTATTCAACTTGATTGGCATAAATCTCTTGGAAGGAAATTAACGATGCAAACTATTTAAAGGAAAATGAGAAATACAATCTAAGCATATTGGATACCCATTAAGGACTGAATTATTTAAAACCCATCGTACAGTATGATCCAGCAGTCCTCAAATCTACTAATTTTATTTGGGTCACATATTTCCATCACAACTTAATCAAAGAAGTAGTTAAAGAACAGGATTGACATTTCTGAATAAATCATACTATGAATTAATGGCCAAACAACAATAGTAAGTGTTCATTGGTCTATAGAAAGAGAAGCTTATGTGTCTTTTACACTGACATATCTGCATTGTCCTGGGAACTTTCTGCTTTCATGTCTCAACAGTCTCTTTTTTTGATTGTGAGTCAAACTATGTTAATTATAACAGTGGGAGAAACATGGGGTTACTGGCAGGAGTATAGAATCCATTTCTTTTTTCCTAAAAAAGTCTATTTTTTTTGCCTTCTTTATTACTAAAGAGCAATAACTCAAAGAGATTGCTAACCTTATCAGCTATCCATTTTACTGTCTCAACAAATTTTATATCAAATATTCTCATTTTTCTGGGTAGGAAAATCACCCACTTAATAGCCATGAAAGCTTGACTGGCTATCAGAATATTCAATCGCTTGCTTTTATTTACTTGCAGAGTATTTCTAAACAAATAAAATAACAAACCAAATCAAACAACACCTATATTTACATAAAGATCAAAGCTAAATTTATTAAAAGTTTATATGTCCATCTAATAATTTTTCTGATGGATTCCAAAAGAAAAATCTGTGAATTCCAAGAGATTTCTGAAGGTTGTTCTTTACAGTGCTACTGCAACATCAAACAAATTCTCCCAGAGGAAGGTGGGAAGAAAGGAAAAAGAGAACCTAGTAAAGTCATAATCTTTGCTCATTGAGCTTCTGTTGAAAGATGATAAAATATTAACTCTCAAAATACAGATGAAAGACATCTCCAGGGAAGGATCTAGGTTAAGTAAGGACCAAAACATTTGCAGGAATGACCATCAGGTGATTTGTTTCATACCCACAGAAGCAGTAAACCTGAAGCAGTCTCTCATTAGCTGTCCCATCAGATTACTGTTGATGAATATCAGAACTGAAACGTGTTGACTAAAACATGTTATTTTCCTGCTTCACCCATCTTAAATGTTTGGAATGCCAATTAAAATAATGTAATATTGTATTTAATAATCCAAATTGATAACTGGGATTTACCTGCTGTTCCAAATAAGAAATGCTTTGTGACAGAATATAATATACTGGAAATAATATATCCCCATTTTCTTCAAATGGCTGTAGAATAACAGTTACTCCTATTTTTTTAATAGTATCGCATACATGCTAATTCTAATTTCTCCAAAGTCAAGTAAATCAGGCAACATGTGCACTTCCTGACCTGTCATGTACTCAGCTATAAACATCTTACAGTTATTATGCTTAATTAGCAAACAGAGAACATATATTTCATACAAACTCTTCTTTAGAGAGGTATCTGTGTACTTTGTTTACCTTAACTGGGCTGCGAAAGGGCAGAAACATGCCAGTCAAAGGGGAACTGAATGATACAAGATTCCCAGAGAATGCATTACATTTCGACCTTTTCAACAGGTTGTCTGAAATGTTTACTTTAAATAAACTACTTGATACTGAATTCTACTTCCCTGTTTCATAAAGTTTCTGTGAACAGCAACCCTGCAGGAAAACCCAAAATATATGCAGAGGGATCATTCCCTTCTTGCCTGATACTTCTATCTTTTTTGTGTCTGGTGAAAAATCAGTGCAAGAAAGGGGAATCCAATTCTACCTTTTTTTTTTAAATTGTTAAAAAAAGAAAAAAAAAAAAAGAGAGAGAGAGGGCAAAATAAGTCAAAAGCTTTCTGAAGAAACAGTTGCTGATTCCTGTACAAGGAATGGACCAAGATTAAGCTACAAGCTTGAAACTATGGAGTAATCTCTGTTAGAAGGAAGAATCTATGGTGTTCAACCTTGCAGAGTTGCCTAAAGACCTTTCCAAGTTAAAAGTTTCTCACACAAAAATATTCTTTATGCTCAATGGGCATCTGAAATAATCACAGTGGAATTCTAGTATTTATTAAGGTATTCATTATTCTCTATTCTGTAATAATTATAAAAACGAAGACATCAGAGCAAAATATACCATTTTACAAATGCTTTAAAGAGACAGTGACCCTATTTGAACTGATACACTAAGGATAAGCAAATGAATTTCTACATGCTATTTGTAATTCCTATGGTTCCCAAGCTGCCAAACACAAAGGCTGCTACAGTACTCCAGCTCAGCAGACTACTCTATAAAAACACATCTGTTGCCAGCACACTAATGAAAAGGCTTTTATAGAATATACATTAACATGTTAATATGCTCAATTTTATTTTTAACCTCTCTCATCTTTCAAGCAATTTTTTGACAAAGAATTAAAAAAAATTGTGATCTGGAATGAGAAATCTACAACCTTGACAAATACTCAGTATTTTCTGATTTAAAGTGTCTGGGTGCACTTGGCAATTTAATGTATTCTAATGAAGGTATGTTTTTTAGTTCTACTTGTGGATTCAACAATCAGAGTACAAACTGAAGTAGTTATCCCAGTATATCTATAAATTGTACTAGTGTGTCCAGTTATTTTAACAGGTAAGTTCTTTTAACCATTTTTGTACTTACTTAGCTCCAACTGCTCTTATTAAAAGTAACCTTACCTTTACCCATAATAAGATTTTCTATCTAAAGCTGTACTGCTGCTAATCACATACTCTGTGGCATCAGGAAAACTTGATTAGTTTAACTGGGACCGTAGCAGACAAGAAAATAATAAATATTTTAAGAAGTGATGATCAGCTTGACAAACGTGCTTGCTATGGCTTTTGTGACTTTGCTATGAAGAAAATGAGACGTAGTTTCTAACCTTCTTGAAAATACATGTAGAACAAATTACCAGACAATGAATAAGTAAAGGAAAACCAAGGTGTTTTAACTGACAGGCAGATACTGCCTGGTCATCCCTATTCAAGCACATTTTATGTAAGAGATTCACATCTAGTGTAACACACAATATATGCACAGAATTCCAGTAAACACACTACAGTTCTCATTTGATCCTTGAACTTTCCATAAAATAGAAACTAGATAAACATAGATTAATCTAATAGATTGCCTCAAAATTCAGATACCAAAGGTAAGGAATGCTTTGCAAATTCAAAGAGTTTGAATTTAAATAAAATAATTAAATAAATTAAAATAATTAAATAAAATAATAATGATTTTGATACAAAAATAGCTGTGGCAGGTTATTAGCATTTAATTTACAGTGCTTACTCTGTCTTCTTAATTGTAATGTAATGGTGTTGATCTCTTTATCATGTTCATTGCTACAGCTCATGAAAAACTTTAACATGAAGAATGAAATTACACATGTATAATATTGATGGGAACAGAGCATCAAGTGGTGTACAAAGATGCGATATATGTCAAGATACTCATGAAATAGACCTTCAGAACAAATAACCAGAAAATAATGTTCTAAATAATGAAGGGTATTCTTCTTTAAGTAGTACTTTATGTCATAAGTTAGGTTAGCTTTCCCAGTGACAAAGTTCAAGTACCAAGAAACTTCACCTTGGAAAATGTCGTATTTGAACATCAGGTTACTTTCAAAAGATATCCTACAGCCCAAGTATAGCACCAGAATATCCTGTTCTCACCTTATATCTAATCCTTTGTTCTTTTCATGTCTATTTGTCCTGCAAAAACACTTCTTAGTTCCAGTTGGGGTTAAGGGGACTGTATAGGTCAAAGGACAGGAACCTTTTGAAGCTGAATAAAACCTTGACTTTAAGTAACTGAATGCCTAAAGAATACAGTATTTATGGAGAAGAAGAAAAAAAAGAAGTCTCTCTATACATTTTGTATTTTCCATATTCCCACAAACCCTGAACAATACATATCTCATCAATTGTACTAATTGTCACCAATATAATGCCAGCAAATTTATTCATTACTGGGAACAATTTTAAACACCTTTACTTTTTTTATAAGTACTTGATTATGGCTTTTCTTCATTTGTTATTGTAGAAAACCCCCCAAGTTTTCTTTCAAATGAGATAGGAATGAATTTCAAAGATTACAATTAAAGAATCAACCTCCAGTTCTGCAAACATTAACATTGATGTGCAGTGTAAGTACAGGGTAACCACACAGACACCAGAGAGCTGCTCATCTGAGGCCAAAAGTTTCCAACCCCAAATCCCCTAAGTGACAAAATGCAAGCCAAACACTTTCTATCAAAATTATTTATATGCACACATATCTACAGGGAAGAACTACTCGCATATAGAAATTTTCTGTGAGGAATAAAATCCTAATCACAATTTATGTCCACATTATAATTTCTAAACCACTTATTTTCAAATATAATACAGTGCAGTACATAATATTTTATTAAGAAACACTTGCTCAGAGCTAAATATAAACAGAGTACAAAATATGTATTAAAATGTCATTAAAACATTACTATATTAAAGTATTAGTTAAAATTATACAATGAATGCATAGATCATAATTTGATTTAGACAACTGGTGGAAAATATTTTGAACAAATGAAACATATTTATATGAAAGACCACTCAAATACTAACTGAAAATAGATATTGAAAGGAACAAACTCATTTTTAAGAGCAAGCTCTTTAATGTATTTGAATTTTTACCCCAATTATCCTTTTCTGAGATTAGCCTCTGAATACATGATTACCCAGTCATATCGCCTTGTGTAGAGATTAATCTCTCATAACACAAATGCCAAGACCACCCTTTACGTAATTAAATATCAATCAAACATTGAAGAAAAACTGTGAAATTTCTGAAAATCTATGAAAAAGGTCTCTTTGAATAGTATATTTCAAAAATTGCTGCTTCTTCCTTCATAAAGAATTTTTGAGAAGAAAGAAACCAAATCGAACTCAAAACAGTCAAATGAATAAAGGATTAAAAAAAAAAAAAAAAAAAGAGGCAGTGTTCATTTAGGGAAAACAACATAAGTGACTGCTGTCATTATTCAGATAATTTTACATAAAAATAAAAATTGGTTCTGTGCCTTTTTACACTAATAAGCAGCACAACCTGCAAGTGACTGCTAATTCGGAAAGGAAAATAAATAAATTAGAAAAACCCAGAAGCCCCGAGGGTATGAATTCAAATAGAAGCTTTAAGAAAATAAGTAAAAAGCCCAAGTTGAGGGGAAAGAATTCACAGGACAGCCGGAAAGCAAGGACTGCATTCTGGGAGCAAAGCAGTGAAATGATGCATGCAAATAACAGACTTAGGAAGGACAATACGAAGAAATATATAGAAAAGAGTATCTGAAAATCTGTCACAAGCCTAGCATAAAGCTTGGCCTTTTCAGCAAAATGAATGGTATTTCATTGGGCTCATGTAGAAAAGGGTCCTCCAATTTTAAGGCATATAGTGGTTTTTCCTTTCAGATATTCTGACTGAAGACTATTGCTATCTGCAACCTCAGAAGAGACAAGGTACACAAAATAGGGGCTTTCCAGAAGAAAAATTCTGTCCTGGTGAAACCCAGCAGAATTATAAAGCCTGCAAAATGTCTTGGGCTAAAAAGTAATAGGGAGAAGAGAGAAAAAGAAGTTTCAACAGGCACATTTAAGCCAGAGATATTTTGCTTGGCTTTTCAGACCACTTCTGTTTCTTTGTCCCTTAGATGCTGCTAAGTTACAGGCACTGTAAGTAGAGCAGATTTAGCTAAAGTTATGAAGGAGCAGGAAAAAAGGGAATAGAATTCCTATAGACTGCAGAGGCAGGAAATGAAATTCAAAGTCTTGGAAACCTTGGTTCATTTTTTCATAAGAACTTTTGAAGCATTGTTAGTATACATTTTAACTCATCAGTGGTGGTAGTTTAAAATGATCTAAGGCACAGAGACTTGGCTTTCTGTCGGAAGCTCTGTTTTGAATTGGAATAAAAAAGTTATCAGTATATACTTATATGTGGCATATTGTGCAGCATGATTGCCACAGAATATACTTACATTCAAGACTCACACCAACACTGTCTCCAATGAGATCACAGCTAATAGTAATAAAAAATAAATAAATAAAAAGTGAAAAAAAACCCCACCCAAAACCAAACAATACCACCTAAAGTCAAAACAAGACAACTGATTCTGGCCAGAGCTCAGTGTTGTGTAAACATGGAAGGCAAAGATCCTAATTAGCCAGCCCAACCACGCATAAAATAAATGAATACTGAATATCCAAGAGGATGGCAACTTGCAGTGACTGTCTAAGTCAATGATTCATAGAGAATTTTCCACACTGAAGAAACAATTACCTTCAGAAACATGAGGTATATGTTGTCTTTTTGAGCTAGAAATTGTCTGTTAAGTGAATTATAACACACAAAAAGTTCGCATCTCCCTTACCATGTATGGAATGGAGCTAAACCTAAAATGAAAAGCTTTTTGTATAATAGAAAATTTATTAGTGTGCTTCCTGCTTTTGTATATAGAGATACTTGTACCAAGCGTAAGCTTCTTGGATCTCTTTGGTATCAGCAGTTAGATCTGTTGGTGTTTATACAGAAATCTTCTCCCAAACACTCCTTCAGTTCCACACTCTTGTTTGAGCTAAAATCCCTGGCTGGAAAAATGAGTACAGAAGAAATTCAAAAGCAACCAAAGTGCTACATATGATTTAGTCACAGGGGCAGAAGCATAGGAATTTCTTCATGGACTGAGTTCAGGATGTGTCCTTGAGGCAAAACAGTATTTCTACTAGGATAAAGCACTGTGTTTATGTACCTGAAGAATTATAAATTAAAAGCCAGATCTAGCGTGGAGTTTGTAAATACTCACTAAATGTTTACAGCCAGGAAATGAAGCAAATCATATAGATTTGAATTAACCACTGTGCACATAAACATTTCTCCAAGGACCAAAACTCAGACTGGGAACAGTTTGCATGATAGCATAGTGACACCTACAATAAGTTACCTGTAAACACTCACAACAAACAAGCACAAGCAGCAAAGTTCCCAAATCGCGCTTCAGTGCTTAGAATGTTGCAGAGGTTGCATCAAACTAAAAACTCCTGAAAAATACCAGAATGGAAGAGTTAATCCCCACATATTTCCTCAATGTGTTGAGGAAACACTTGTAGAATTACTTTTTTATTTTATGGTTGCAGTGTTTTTAACTTCATACCAGCAATTCATCGGTTCACTTTCAGCCACAGGAAACTTGTTTGACCTGCAATGGTGGATTGATTTATTTCAGATATCGTGTGGCTTATGAGGGTACTAGCCTGTGTTTTATACGAGGCAAAGTTTATTCTTACTCAATCCCTTATCACTCCTTAGGCTCATCTATAAAACAGTGATCATCACACATAGACATAAGACTGAGACCAGGTCAGCAAGGCAAAACATAGCTTTACCTTTTAATCTTCACAGTCCATTTTTGTCGGCAAAATGAATGATACATGTGGTATATGTAATTTGAAAAATGAAAATTAAAGAACTTGCAACAGAATATGGAATAGAATGGAAGAAAAAAAAATTCTATGTCTGAATCTTGATACTTCTGAAATCAAGGCAAGGAAAAAGTGTCAGTGACAGTAGAAAAGAAAATTTATTTTGATAAAAGGTAACTGGTAACATGCAGCACAAGGAAATATCCAAATACACAAAAGCTATGGTCATGTTTGACGCTGTGCTCACAGGTAAGATTTTTTTCAGTGTTTAAAGGAGCAATCATAGCATTCAATTACGGAATAATGATTTAAACAATTACTATTGTAGCATTTAATCAAGGGGATCTATAATTTTTTTTACATAATTTCAAATTTTCAAGAAACACTGTTTCCCTTTTTTCCTCAGCCTGAAGCAAAAGTGGAAGCAGATAGAAACCAGTACTTTATAATTTCATATTTTGGAAAACATGCTTAAGCTAGAGAAGAGGTGGTTCCTCAGGCTTTTGAAACCAATCTCATATGTTAGTGATTGGAAGCAAGAAAACAGACACCATGCTGCTGCTTGAGACTAAAGGTGATATCAAACAACAACAAAAAAATTCTCTGATTTGCCAAATATGGACTTTGACTTTATCTTATTTAGTTGTCAAGAAATCGGAAGAATCTGAGAGCAGCCCTCTTAAAGGATAACAACTCTTGACAGCAAATATTGCCTGCCTTCAAACTATTTTCCTTTTGCTGACAGCTTTCCAATCTTCCCCAGAATTAGCTTGGATTGGTTTTCTTTCCTTACAGTTCCAGTTTTCTTCAGGCTTGTGGTTAGCTGGAAGACAGTATTGTCTATAGTACACTACATTAATGACTACCACAGAAAAAGCTGACAGTACAGCCTAGAGTCATATCCCACAGTCCAGCAATATGTGGCAATTAACTGACCTGACTGCACTGCTCAGTCCATAAGACTGAGAAGGTGGGGACAATACTTCCAGCAGCCACAGTATCCTGGGATAACACTTCAGAACCACCATGGCTCAAACATCAGCCCTGCTGTTTGTACTGCGTGATGGGGCACTGAATCACAAGGGCTGGGAGCTCTGTAATTACAATGTCTTACCCAAATGAAAACCTAGGAGGATGGTTCATTAGCTCCCAGGTCAGCCTCCCTTCTCCGCCACACTCTCTACAGGCTTAGAAAACAAGGTTGGTACTGGAATAGGCTTCCCAGGAAGTGTTCAGAAAACATGTAGATGAGGCCCTTAGTGACATGGTTTAGTGGTGGACTTCGCAGTTCCGGGATAACGGTTGGACTTGATCTTAAAAGGTCTTTTCCAACCTAGTTGATTCTAAGGGAAATAATTGCCTCCACCTGAAGAGCAGTATACCCAAAAGGGCTAGACTTCAGGAACACAAGCATCTGACCTGCTAGGAAACTAGCTAGAAAGACTCTTTTCAGAATTAAAACTGATGTAGAAGTTTAGAACTTTATTTGGAAAGTCAGGACAATATGCATTCAAGGCAATACATATTATTCCATACTAAATAGATTAAAATTTATGCATGAAGGAAACAGCAAAAAATCAAATAGATTATGTAGCAGTGGTCAAGTAGCAATGCGTAAACAAAAAAGCAGAATGCAGCACAAAAGAAACAGTGGCATCAAATATTCAATAACAAATGAGCAAAACTGCAGAACCACATTATTAAAAACCTGAAAGCACCCTTGGTTTCCGTGGAAATTAAACCCTTTACTGCAGATGAGGAATCTAGTTAGCAACATTTGCAAGACATCTTCAATAAATCCAGATCACTGGAAACAGCAATCAAGCTCATTGATAAGCTTGCTCATAATCAGCCTTCTATAATAACAGTAAAAATCCAAAACACAAGGTAAGTGCCCACAGAAGGGCACTTTATTCAAATTGTGATACAGACTCCCTTGTAGTCTTAACAAGCATGAAATATGCCCCCTGCATTTTAGAAAATATCATAAGAAAATATTCAGGACGCCAGAAATAAAAGCTGGAAAGCACCTTCTACACATGTTCTAAAAATAAAAGGGTAAAACTGTTGGCAATACAATTCTGTTTAATTATCACAGAAACATTAATACATTATATCAAATATATCAATGTTAATTTATCCCCAGTTAAAAAAAAGGTAGTGTGACTAGATAAAGCTTCCTGAGTTTTTTTGGTGGTTTGTTTTTTTAATGTGGTAAACAAGATTAGGAGTAGCTCAAGTTTTGCTTTAAAGCAGTGTATTATTTTCTGTGCAAAACCAAGACCATTAATAGTGATTCAGTCTTTTTTTGTAAAGGGAGTTTTTGTGTTGCAGAATTCCAACTATGAATCTTACTTGGTACTGCTCAGCCTTTTATTTTGAAGCTTCTCGTTTCTTATTAAAGAAAATGTAAATTGCTCTGAAAATGTTCTCTGTGCACAGGAACAGGCAAATCTCACAGGGAACAACCTACATCTCTGAGGCTGTGACCAGTCATTTGGCTGTTGAAATTAAAAGATATCACATAGTTTCAACTTTTTAGAAAATGACAAGCTCAACTTCAGAAATATAAATTGCCAAATACTTGGGGTTTATTTACCATAGAAGAAAACAAATTCTTCCTTACTTTTTAGATTTTCTTCATACCCTAAAGGATCTTTGGCATTTCTAGATGCATTGTATGCAGTGCCCTGAGGGTGCTTCTGCTTGTATTATTATAGGTGGCTCTGAGAGCACAAAGGGAAGCTGAGCAGCTCTATCCTGTGTGAACTTTGTATGAGAGCCCTGTAATACAAATGGAGGCACCCCAAGGGCACCACTGAATTTGTGTGTGTGTGTGTGTGTGTGTGCGCGCATGGGTGCGCATGCTTTAAAATATAACCAGGGCAGAACTCTTTCAGAGGAACTGATCTCTAAAGGCTGAAGTCTAGAAAGGACTATTTTTCATTTTCCTTTAATATTTCTTTTTCCACATGCCTTGGCTTGCTTTCAGCATTATCAGTGTCTCTGATAACTAAACTACCTTTGTTTTTTTAATGTATTCAAAGGCCTTACGGTCTGAAAATTTTGCAGTGACTGATTGTCAAACGCATCATAAAGAGCAACCTTAAGTAATTACGTTTAAATGAATAAAAAAATTGCTCTTCCATTAAAATCCTAAAGGGTCTCTAAAATACTTGCATTAAAAGTAAGCACCTATATTTTATCTCAATTATTTCTTTTTGTTTCAAGGGTAAAAACCAACTTTTACATTGAGATTGTTTGATATTATCAATGTAGATTAGCTTTCCCCAGCTTCAGACCAACAGAAGAATTTTCTCACTTCCTTGTAGTTATTAGGTAAATAACATTTATTCTACCCAAACAAATGGAAAAATGAAATATAAATGCCCACAATGCTATAAAAACTTATGAGGTTTGTTTTTTGTTGTTGTTGTTGTTTAAAAGATGACTAACATCATTTACAAAGTCTTTTTTTTTTTAATAAAACTGAAAAATTAAAATGGGTTATAATGTTCTCATAGTATCACAAAAGAGCACGATACAGATTAAAAAAAAGTGGATATTATCTTGTAAAGGCCTGCACTAACAGGAGCCTGACTCCTACAAATAATTCAATATGAATGGAACAAATTATTCCCTGTAGCCTATGCAGTATTCAACCCCAGGTGCTGCTCTTCCCGTCTTGGACTTAGGTCCATGAACATGGACTTCCACTTTATTTCAAGTGTAAGTGGATGCTTTTATCTATCAGTAAAGACAAAACATAAATCTGATGGTTTTCTTTGCTGTCATGACCTGGGCAGCTGTAGGCTTGTAGAGCTCCAGCTGTAGGCTTGTTGGTCTTACTAGGCAACTGTAGACAACTACGTGTGGTGCTACAAAAGAGCAATTTTCATGCTTTAGGTATTCATGATCTTGTTTCCTTAATCGATTAATGCAAGTTCATTTCAAAGTAGCCTAACTTCTACATATACCTGGAAGACTCAGAAATACCTCCTCTACAAACAGAAACATATACATGAAGCACTTGGTGCCCTCAGGCTGCAAAAGGTCATGGAAAGCACAGCTGTTCGTGATAGCAGCTAAAGGTAAACACCATTTATAAGTTACCTCAAAAGATCTAAAAGTCATTTAAGATTGAAGCACTTTTAGGACTACGCAAGTAACAACCTTCTTCTTAAATTTACTTAGATCAGACAGCAGAATTGCTAGTAAAGGAATCTGGATTAAAAAAATACCTTTATTCCAAGTTTGGGATCAGTCATCAGGAATGACTCAATTTCTTTTAGGTGAAAAAGCAAGGTATGAAGGTGGATTCTTGCAAAATAACTGAGTTCTTCCTATAAGACTGTTGAAGATCCCCTAGGACACCAGAATAATGACAAAACTAGAAAGCTCATTCTTTGCTTTGTAGTTTTATATTAATAAATTAGTAAAGCAGTAGGAGAAGTTTGGTCAATACCTCTGACCATTCATTCAAAATGATGCCATTTGCATTCAGTTATAACGTCAAGGGGTTAGGAGCAAAACAGGAATTTATTTTCATTTTTCTGATTCTTTGTTAAGGGCATTTTTCAATTTTTGAAAAGTTTGACACATTGATGATACATCCATTGACATGGACAGACTTCAGTGGTATAATCACTGTGCAATACAGCTTACAGTCAGCTTTGAAAGTCAGAGAGACATGCGTAATTATGGTTTTTCCTCATTAGAAAAGGCTGCCTAAAAAGTTTATCCACAAACCCGAAGGGTTTTTTTGTTTGTTTATTGTTCTTTTTTCTTTCTTCGATCAATGAACAAAATATATCTATTTTGGATATTTTCAATGAGAAAAGATCAGTTACCTTTAATTCCATGAATACGGAATAACAGCACTTAATTTACCAGATAGTAAACATACTCAAAACTAACATTCAGTGTATATTTCAAACTGTTTATTTAAAACAGCCTGGAACTTTTATTCAAAATATGCTTTTTAAAACATATAGACACATGTTTTTCTCATTTGGGTTGAAATTCTTTCTGTGCAGAGTAGTCATTTGTATCTCTCCTAAAATTTAAACTAAGCTTCCCCCTCTCCCCTTAAGGAATGTAAGTACTATCCTTCATTTCTGTTAGTTTCCATGACATGCCTGTCTTCTAAATGGAGAATAATGTGTTATTTGTGACCCAAGGAATTTATATTAGAAGATAAACCATATTATTGTCCTTAAAATGAATTATTTTAAATAAAAAAAAAGATACTAGGATGCAATTACTGCTTTCAAGAGGACCTATTTAGTTCTCTTTAAATTGATGTTGAAAAATGCTGCATGCTTAATAGCACAATTCAGCTAATAATATACTACAATAGAACTTTATCGTAAAGTCAAATTTAATATGCATACAGATAAAATATTTATTTAATCTACTGTCCACATGCTAAAATAGAAATTATAGCTTGATATTTGCTTCCAGTGTGACACAACTGTGGATGAAGTCTTAAACCTTTTCTTGATACTCAATCATTTGTTAAAAGTCTATGCTGTATTTTTACATGCTTTCTAAAAGTCAACTATACAAGGGTATTTTTTTTTTCAGAACACCAATGCTATTACATGTGACTGGAAGAAAAAGACAAAAAAACCCCCAAAAAACAACAAAGAAAACAAAATCAAAGACTCTCACACTTAAACCAAACAAAAAAATCCCAACCCATACAAAAAACCCAAACATCCCTCCACCCCTTAAAAAACCCATCCCAAATCAAACACAAAACATGTATCCATGGTCATTTTACAATTTTTTTAAACCTCAACTGTTACAATAACTGCAACAACTACATTTCATTTCTGTATTATGATAGAGTAAAAATAGCAGATGATATAGTATATTGGGATAGGCCCATACAGATCCGTGCAACCTTTTTTAATAAGATGATGAAGCTTTTAATTATTTAAGCTTTCTGTTTTGCGTCTACTTAGTGCTCCAGGCTGCCTTTATTTGTTTGAAAAAGCAATATATTCTTCAATTTTCACCCTAACCCTCATCCTCTCTTTTTACATCATGATTAGGAGGAAAGGCATAAAATTGGATCACTAGCTGACCACAGCCGAAGAAAATATGCATTTAAATGGCAGGATGGAAGAGACAAGAAAGACATCAGGAAAAAAGAATGTAAACCACTATAAAGTTATATAGGAAGTGGTTGAAGACTATCACTAGCAGGTGTAATGAACAATTTAATTATATTAAGCTGGTACTAGTTGTATCTGATTCTGTTCTGTGGAAGATGGATGGACTGCATGACTGCTGAAAGCCTTTCAGAGACCTGTTCCTTGCCATTTTTCACAAATGTAACTTTTAGGATAGCTTCTGTCTTCTTAAGTACAGCAAGATATGGTTTCAAATGAAAGAATATGGCAATGAAGATATCACACAAGACTCAACCCCACTTAAAATATAGTCCTTTATAACAACAGAATGTGCATATTTGGTAGCAGGATGAGACCTCACAGCTCTCATTTGCAATTTCTTTTGTTTAGACTCCCTTACATGTCATAGCCAGAAATCCTTGATCACTCATGCAAAACGTAAACTTGAAATTCTTCATTTTCAGGAAGCACTGACGTGCTGTTTTTCTCATACACTAGAAAAATGTTAAATGAATTGACCTGTACAGGTTTCGTTTGAATGGACCTATGACAGCTACAATTGCAGTACAGTTTCAAGCCTGACAACACATCTGTAGATTTTCAAATGTTGTAGTCTAAGGAACATCAGTATATTTTTTGTTTGCTTGCTTTCAGATTCCAATAAACCATTTACCTTTCTTCCACTGTTCCTTTACCATATTTCAACCAGAATTAGCAGAACAGTCTTCACAATAAAATGTGTGTATTTATTCTATCACCATGTTAAATTCTTTTGTATTAGAATGAGCGATGCTTTTAAGTTGACTCGTATGCTTATCTTACTATGCATGAAACAGCAACACATTTTCAGAATAATTTGTGTGCATTTTCTATACCTTCATATTTCAAATTTAGAATGGGGACACATTCTTTCCAGAAACTGCTGCTGATGCTGGATTGGTGGGAAAAGTGACAGCATCAAGTATTGCAAACTGAAAACTTCAGGTCTCCTCTTATGGGAGTAAACAACAGGGTTTGGCTCTGTATACACCAAGTGAAAAAAAAACCCAAGAAAAACCAAACAGAGGTATTTTTGCCTATGAGCACTGGAAAGCCTTTAGCTGCCTCTAACATAAGATAATATTTTTTTTTTTTTAAGTAGATATAATCAAATAAAAAGATAACAAACATGCTCTCTAGATAGGAACCCAAAGCAGAATGCCAAGTTGTTTCCTTGGACTAGATGAATTAAGACATTTGCCAAATTCCAAGGCATGTCTTATGAGACACCCAACTCCTTAGATCACAGCAAAAGCTTATTGAGGCTTCTATTTGACCTATTTGACCAGTGCAGGATTTAAAAGCAGCTGAAATAAAATTGCAGTCAACCATTTAATCTATGTTCCAATTTAATCCATCTTCCCAGTTCCAGAGTCAGTGATGCTTATGATCTGTTATCTGAACTGCAAAGCCATACAAGCAGACTGCTTCTTACATTTCCTTATATAACATTAGTTAATGCTAAAACCCAGTTTTTCCAAGTCTTACGGAAAACTTTCCAAGTGCGAACATAATCTATATATTCATGTAGATAAATAAATTTGCACTTGTCTAGAAACTACTGTTTCTTCACATTCATGTTCCCATACAAAGATTAATATACATTCCCTTCAAATGTTTAGCAGAATCTAATGTCTTTTGAGCAGAGATGAGTCCAATATTTCTATTTTATAAAAATGAAGATATTTTATGAACAGTTACAGGAATGTCACCTGACATACTTTAAACATGTATCTAAGTTAAGAGAACTATTAAAGCATAGAGAATGTAGCCTTAGTTTTCGGATTAATTAGTTGTCTGTCAGAATTTGATAATGAATCTTTGAATATTGTTGAACAAGAGTTTCTTCCAACAGTCTTTGGACAAATAAAACCAAACTGTCTTCAAGAGATTAAATACAAGGATTCTCTCTAAGAGTGACTTAATTAAAAAGGCTTAAGAGAAGAAATGCTTTAGTACAGAGAATGAAAACTATTTGACCCCTAAAGGTTGACTGAAAGTTATCACATTTTTGAAGATGAGTGATCAATAAAAACTCAGAGGAACTCAAAGATATTTTAGGAGTCATTGCTAGGTAGGAAATAAGGAAAGCAACTCATGTTGCATGAGCTTTAGGTGCCACCCAAAGCATCCCACAGGACTGCTGAGGTGCTGCACACAGCAGCAGCAGCTCAACACTGGCCGTACACAAGCTCTTCTATCTTCTGAGGACTACAAAACATTAAATGCAAAATCTCTTAGAAGTGATACACATGCTTTCTTTCTGTCATTAGTTTGTCATTGCTGCTTTATGGTAGACTCATGGCTGCACTTCTACCCCTTCATTCCCACAGATGTTGATCAATACTTGTATCAGCTCATGGGATTAATTTTATCTGAATGAGACCAGCAAGGAAACCAGAGCCAACATGGGCTTTCTGGTCTTTTGCTACAGTTCTGCAATATAACTATAAGGCTGTCAGTACATCAGGGAAGTTATATCAAAACCAAGGTAAAACCCTGGATCTCTAAGAAATTATCTAGAATATATAAACATTAAAAAAAACCCAAATAAAATAAACAACAACAAAAAAAATGAAACCCAACAACAAAACCCCCCAAAACAAAAAACAAATCACCAAACCCAAACCAACCAAACAAAACAAACCCAGAAGAAAACCAATGACAGCCAGTGCTAATTAATGGGACTGAACCTTCTAACTTTTTCCATTCTAGCTAAACTAATTTTACTAGAACTGTTACAGATGCTGGCAAAACCACTTAATGAGGGAGACACAAGGAGAGTGAAGAGGGGGCATTATGGGATTAAATTAAGCCAATTAAAACAGAAAAAGAAGCAAATGGATAAAAAGCAGTTAATGAGACCTATATTGGAGACAATTGAGTAATTGAGACCATGTATAGAAAGTTACTGTATTAGTAACCTATAATGACACTATTTAAATGGATACATCCCAAGCACAGTTTGGGAAACAAATGGACAAACACAAATGTAGACACATCATTTACCTCAATAACAACCACATCCGCAGCTTCAGTCAGAAAAGGGTGGTGAGACACTGGAACAGGCTGCCCAGAGAAGTGGTAAATGCTCCATCCCTGGCAGTGTTCAAGGCCAGGTTGGACAGAGCCTAAGGCAGCATGGTCTAGAGTGAGGCATCCCTGCCCGTGTCAGGGGGGTTGGAACTGGATGATCATAAGGTCCTTTCCAACCCAAACCATTCTATGATCCTATGCAAAGCAAATTGTTTTAAAGATTTTAAGGAAAACTGTGCATATTTGACCTGGGGGAAACATTAGCCCAACATGTATTTAATCTTATTATGCAAGTGCTATCTGCTGCTTTCCTGGTACAGCTTCACGGCAGAAGAAAAAGAACTCCAAACGAGTTGATCAAATCACTCTCAGGCAAAAATGTATCTCAACTTCCTTGCTAGAGGTATTTGCATAGCAAGCACACAATCCTGAACATGCAGACCTTTGTGAACTGTTTATAGTCATGTGGAGATCAGCTGCCACTCTTTGTCATCTGTATTTCTGAAAAATGCCATATATGCAGTCTGTCAATGTACTGAAAATCATTTTCAAGAAATTAGTCCCCTGCAGTTTGAAGGAAATGATTCCAAACTGTTTTGTAGTAAGCTGACTTGACATTGCAATGTGGAAGTCATCTGAATTATTTGTTTCTGCAAAGGCAGACTCTTTGTGTGTCCAAGCACAGGAGAAAGGCTGCAGTTTCTTAATTCACCAAAACTGGGAAACGTGCATGTAAACACAACACATTGGACTTCATAGTGTTATCTTCTAGCTAGACATGTTCCTAAAGGGACAGAAAAATCTTTTATCCCACCCTACATCCAGATATAGGAAAAAAAATACAAAAAAGAAGAAAAGAGTCTGGTCCACTCTTTTCTGGACATTTTTATTCCTTTTTTCCTGCCAAGGTTTTCCCATAAGGAAAGGGTACTGCTAACCCCAGGGGCTAGGAGCGGGCAGGCAAACACATGCCACTGTGCATAGTGAACAGTAACTTCTTAGAACTTAGTTGTAGATCAGTGGTTAGAAATTTTAGGTTTTATTAACCTAATATTTCAGTTTACTTGTTCTATTGCTGCTATTGATCCTCAATTTATAGTTCCCTGATTGCCAGTTGATTACAAGTTATTAATAAATTCATAACCACTTCAATTCTGATTTTAGTTTGAACTACTTGACCTGAGTGTTTTTTCCTCTGTGTCTGAGGCTGCTGCTTGCTCTAAGATCTTCCTTAAACTCAAGCACTTTTGTCCAGCCACTTAGGGCTGTTCTTTTCAGGGCAGAAGTTGTATTAACATAGCCAACCACACTGCCAAAATAGGCATTTCATTACACAAAATAATACTCATGTCATAATGCTGTTTATAATCTTTGTTTATTCAAATCTATACAGAACATCAAGTTCTCTTGATTGGACACCATTTAATCAAATCTTATATGCCGATACAGCCTCAAAAATTACAAGGATGACAGTTTAACTTTTCTTCCAATTTCATGTATCCCACTTATATCTTCAAACAATATTTTTAGTTTTCATTATAAATATATGTAATTGTATCAGAAACATTTTCAAAAGCCATTGCTTTGGGAAAAAGCCTCTTTCTCCCACCATTTAACATCAAAGTAAAATGCAGTACAATAAAATCATATATTTGGTAAAGTAAGAGTTTTTAAATCTCATGCTTCGTTTAAATTGGGTAATTGAAAGGTACACATACACATTTCTATTCATAGACCAAAACTCAGTATTACAAAACTAGAAATACTTGAAAACAGAGCTTTCTGGTTTCTAGAAATAGGACAACCTGTGAAAGCCAGAAGCAGTTGTGGATGTTTCTATCCAGTCACAGATGGCATTGAGCCACCTTGTAAAACACGAGCTGCCTATGTTATAACATTTCAATACATACTTCTCCTAGTAAAGGATTTAAGCTTGCCCTTTTTTTCTTTTTTACTTTCATATAGGTTATAAATGTTATTTCTTAGAATTAGATATTGGTCCTAGCATGTTTTAGGATTTTGTTTTACTGGCAGATTAAAAATTCAAATTAGCCATAAGTAAACACAAAATAATTGTTCTTACCAAAACAAATGAAAAGTCAGTCATGTGGTGATAAACAATATCAAGCACTTCATTTAGAGGAACTTGTCACCAGTGGTGGAAGACCTGAGCTGGATTTGCACATGATATACACACTGGACAGAACAGTCCGCTTGTGAAGCAAGTGTGATTAAATATCTTCTATCTCTTTTCAGTTTTTCTGTGTCTTGGCTATAGGACAGAACATCTCCAGCACAATTCCAATCACTTCTAACAGATGCATTAACTTAAATGCACGTTTCTTTAACGGTTGTGATATGTCTAAACAAAGACAGCTTCCAGGCTTTTTTTCCACAAAAGCAGAAACTTCTAGAAGTTTGTCTTTTGAATTTTGACAAAAATACTGTCACATACCCTCGCTGAAACTAGATTTTCATTTATCAAATAAGTATCCACCTATATATGGTTTGTCAAATTAAATATCAACATTACAAAAGATATTTAAAGTTCATTGCATTTAGGACTTTCAGTCTGATAGGTGTAAGTCTGTCATAAACCCATTCTTAAGATTTCTCCCTAATTCCCTTTAGGAAAAGTTACCAAGGTTTATGTAGCACATGATGCATTTCACTGATAGAAAGGTATACTTTTATACCAATACAGCCGCACTGGAAGAGGATTTCTCCTCACAGTGTAAGCAAAATGAACATCCCATCACTGAGATATTTAGATTTTAAATAAAAAGGCTTCCATACTTCCCCTAGGTATCTATTTGGACCACAGTAACTTTTGGAGCAACGTGCAATGCAGTTAAGAAGCTATTATTTAATTTAAGGCTTTTAACAGGAAGCTTTTCTCAAAAAAGCTCTTTTCTCACCCCCAAAAACTTGGCTGTATTTTACTGAAAACATTGAACAGAAGGAGGAGGAAAAGAAAAATAACAGAAAGAAAAAAAAGATATAGAAGCACATCTTGGAAGTAGAAACTCTCTCTATAGATCATCTTCTTTCCTGCCTGGGAAAAAGAACTTAAGCAGCACTGTAGAGATTTATTGTTTGTTTCTCTTGGAAAGCTAACATTTCAAGAGAATTGCACTCTGGATTGGACTAAAAGAGAACAGGCTGTGAGGAGAAGATTATTAATTGAAAAGGTTATTCCTAGCTGGGCTGAGAATACATATGCAACCTCTCTGCCAGCTTTTTTCTGCATCAAAGAACTAGGTTCAACTATATAGTGACTTCTTCTAAAACTGATCAAGCAAATTTTAGTCCCCACTCTAAATACTGGGAGCGGAGGAAGAGGACACTTAAATGTTTCTTTCATACCCTAAGCATCACAGTTTCTCTCACAGAACTACGAAGTTTAGATTGAAAACAAAAAGAAAACAACTTGAAAAAAAAAAAAATCACAATATCATCAGTGCGAGTACATTCTGTTTCAGCAGCAGCTTGTGAAGTAATCCTTTATTTCTGATTATAGGGATTTCCCCAGGGACATCTGTTTCCCACGTTGATTTCCCCTCCTTGTACATCACTCAAGGCATCAAGATAGACCTCCACTACTAGTTTATTGGTCCAGACTTGGTCGCAGTTAACACATTGCCTCCCTTCTAGTCCTAAGGCACCATCATCTAATTCATCTGGAATGACACTGTGTCTATTTTAATGTCAGGGAATAAAAACAAAAATTGGGAGGAAGAGGGGAGGAAAGTCCTCAGCTTTCCAATTTACTCTCCTCAATTTACTGCTCACTGCAAGCCCACTAGGCACAATGATCTCTGAAAACACAGAAATCACAGAACAGTCCAGGTTGGAAGACTGTCTGGTCCAACCTTCCATGGACAAGAGAGTCACAATGAGATTATCTAGTACACTGACCAGCTGCATCTTGAAAACCTCCAACGATGGAGACTCCACCATGTTCATAGAGAAGCTCAAGACTGTAACAGCGCCCATGCTCTTCACTCACATCACCCAGGGGGACACAAGAGAGATTGCCATTATAATTATATCCTTACTTCAGATACATTAAATATACTACTGTTGTCCAAAGAAGCACATAGTAACAATAGTATTTCATCATACCAGTCTTTAAGCAAATGATAAAAAGAAGTCACTGTGACTTCTATTTTTGTTCTATTTTATCAATAGGTGTACACAAACAGCTCCTTTTCTTCTAGAGATGACTACAGAGAGAGGTTATAATGTGTAATATTAAAGTAATCAAATCAACTGACTCCAAATAACCAGCAGCTATCCAGAAAATTCACATCTATTAGTTCTGCAAGTAAAACTGTATTTACTATTTCCTAACTATGTGAACACAGATGATTAGCTTCACCTGGTTTTACCTGTCTTCTCCACTCTGAAAACTAAGAAATAGATAATTTTCTTCCTTTGTGAAGAGCAGAGATACCTGAAGAGGGCTGTACCCCATTAAATGATAAGGGGTTTTAGTGATTCTAGTGTATTTTGTGTTCTCTTCCAGAAGAAACACGTCAAAGATATTACAAGAAAAATCTGAGGTTTTAAATTTAATTTACATTTTTGGAGCTACTTGGTGGCAGTGAGGAGTTTGTTCTTCAATCAATATCACAGTATCGCTCCTTTTTGGGGGGAGGAAACCCCTTATTAGATCG